>VDFB02196618.1:0-29484 GCA_007258455.2 Sequoia sempervirens | reverse complement strand
TTTGGAATGGAAGAAACAAGGTTCAACATGATCTGATCGATACTAATTTTGTCGTGCTCTTGTCAAATTACACCATACCCATCTTTCCCACTCTTGCAATTCTTGTCATTATATCTGCTATATTTTCCATTTAGTGAAGTCATCAACATACCAAAGTTTTATGGCTTTGCCTCTAGGGCCACAACCTTGGCCACTAGTTGGCAATCTACTCGAGTTAGTGCGCAGTGGACTCGGTTACAAGTGGGTTCACTCTCTCCTCCATAGTTATGCTACCCCCATCCTATGTGTTCATTTAGGAAGCATCCATGTCATTGCTATTAATAGGCCGGACATAGCAAGAGAGTTCCTTAAGAAACATGATGTTATATTTGCTTCTCACCCCATCAAGATGGCTTCTGAATACTGGAGCAAAGGATTTCTATCTGTCGCATTGGTTCCTTGGGGAGATCAATGAAATAAAATGAGGTGTGTGCTTGCATCGGAGCTGTTAACAACCTTATGCTTTAAGTCATCGAAAGGCAAGCAGATGAAGGAGGTGGACAATTACATCCATTGGATATGGAACTAATCCACCACTCAACTACACACACAACTAAAAACTTTAATTAACATAAGAAGTGTTGTGAGGCACTACAATGCAAATGTGATAAAAAAAGCTCATCTTCAATAGGCACTACTTTGAAAGTGGAGGTGGTAATAAGGATGGAGGTTCTGGTGCAGAGGAGGAAGAGTATGTAGAAGCATTGTTCAAGGCGTTGTCTCTTTTGTTTAATATGTGCATCTCTGATTACATGTCGTGTTTGAGGTGGCTGGATATCGGAGGTGAGGATGGTGAAAATTTGCAAATGGCTAAAACTAACACACACTCATTAGCATGATTAGCACTTTAAAACATATAAAATTATCAAGCATCCATATAAAATAATAAATCATATTTCAAAATGCAAAAAAATTACAAGATAAACTCAAGCATATAAAACATGAATTATTGGTGCTTTTATGGAAAGAAGCCCTTTCCCAACCCTTGTTTAAGCTCCATGATGAAAATGCTATGAAGAATGATATGGAATGCTAAGATATGGATTCAAATGACAATGATATGGAGAAATATCTAAGGATTGTGGAGGATTTGAACAATAGAGGGGACCTATATTTATGGCCAAAAGTGATAAAAGAATGCCAAACATGGAGGATGTGGGACTAAATATAAGCCAATGAAAAAAGGCCACTTGTCAACTTGTGATAGGTTGGAGGATGAGCACATTTTTTTCAATGTGCCAAAGAGAGGGAGATTTCAAATTTGAAATTGCGAGTGAGGGACATGAAAGAGACATGTAAGACTTTCAAATTTGAAATTGTGAAATAAATGTTGAGTGGGGGATATGAAAAAGACATGTAAGACTTTCAAATTTAAAATTGTGAAATAAATGTTGAGTGGGGGACATGAAAGAGACATGTAAGACTTATTAAATGCCTTGTTGGATGTACATTTCAACTTTCCTTTTGAATTCAAACTTGAGGGAATATTCCTCAAAGATGCCATGTTGATGGAAAATGTTGAGTTTAATAAATCAATAAATTGATTTATTGGTGCAAGTGGGGAAAGATAGAGGATGTGACATGCATTAGATTAGATTAATCATAATTAGATTAGCTTAGGTGGTGATTAGATGCTATTGACCAATCTGACTTGATTTAGGGATTTAAATCAAATCAAAGGGAGATGAAAGGTGATAAAGAATTAGTTAAACAAATAATTGATTTATTTAGCTAAGGGGGATAATGATAGGATCAAATTAAATAAAGTTAATTTATTTAATTTTAGATGGACGATATTTAGAGATTAAATGAATTAAACTTGGTTTATTTAATTGATGGGCTAATATACTTAGTTAGATATGCATGATGTCAATTTTGTGTGTCTACATTTTGCCTCTCTTTGAAGCAATGTACTTGCTATGTTGGTTCAAAGAATAAACTTGCCGCAATCAAAATTGAAATTTTTTCTAATTTTTTTAGATTCCCCAATGGAATGAAGTACACTAGTACATTTCCCCTTCAAGAGATCGAGCGAAAAGATTCTATTTGAAGGTCAATCTCACGATAAAGAGGTTCAAACTAGATGGTTATGCAAATGAGATGATTTTAAGATGCTTAGAATAACAAATCTATATTACCCTAAACAACTTAAATGATGATATGATGTGAGATGAATGAGATGAATGATGTGATATGTTATGATTATGCAAATGTATGATTTATGTAGATGCTTAGACTAACATATCTATATTATGATGATGAACATGCATGTGGGATGATATGTAGACTACTGATGGTTTGTGGATGCAAAATGGATTCAAGATAGATGCATGATGGATGCATTGGTGATGTTAGTGTGAAAAGAAGAAATTAGAAGATGACAAGAGGTTCAAACAAGCTGACTTTATGAGAGAATATGATGATGATAGATGATGATGATAAATGGATGATGAAAATTGGATGATTTCCTTATCAAGGATTGGGATTTTAAAAGGGCTATGTACCTTATGTTTGATAACACACATAAGCATGATGCATTAAGGTATAAAGAACCAAGATGGAATTGTACCTAGTGCGATGGAATTTGACTCAACAAATAGATAGGAGTATTCTTGTTCACACTTGACATATGGAAACCTTGCTAGGACATACCTAACAAAGCAAGTATTCGGCAAGTTATTTTACAAGAACGTCCAACAAGCACAACAGACAAAAGGATAATGATCATTGCCCCATTCCTATCTCTCTAAATCCTTCATTTGGATATCATCAAGAGGTCCTTGGAATGAGCACAATAAGATAAATCAAAAGAAAAGATCAAGTACACAAACAAGCCAATGTTCTTCATACCTTGAGCGAAAGGGATGTGTTTTGATAAGATAAGAATCCAAAGTGATATCCAAAATGATGCCCATTGTTGGAAAGATATATCCTAGGAAATGCATTATATAGGATGACGATGGTTTGATAATTTGTTTGATAGGATTTTGATATAAGGTCGACTGACATGTCTAAAAATGATCAAGAGTTTGATTTTGCATTTAACAATTTGTTGTATTGATTTTGATTTTGCGTTTGAAGCTTACTTTTGCTGATTGTTGTGGTTGTTTCTATTTGTTTTGCCAAAGGATAAAGGTGATGATTAGCTTATTATGGATGATTGATTATCGTTGGTGAAAGCGAGATGGGATGGATAGATTTTTTCAAATATTTGGATGTTTTTGAGTTTTTTGGAATGTTTTGAGGCTGTTTTTGGTATTTTCAAGATTTTACAAATGTTTTGATTTTTAATTTTCTAATGTTTTTGGGGTTTTTATAAGATTTTATGAATGTTTTTGGATTTTGATGTTTCGAATGTTTTTGGATTTTGATGTTTCGAGGGCTGATCAAAGATTAGTCTTGCCTATGTTTAAGCTCAAAGACGACATAGTTCAGATAGCATGTTTTTGATATTTTTTTTATTTTTTTGAGTGTTTTGGATTTTTTGCATGATTTTGATGATTTCGATATGGATGTGTGTGACGATATCAGTGCTTTTTTTTGAATTTTTTTCTAAAAACCAAGCTAAGGTTGATTGATTAGATCGATGGATTGATGATGATGATAACATTGTTGAGGATACACAACAATGCAAGGATTTGATTGATAAAGATTGATAACGATAACATTGTTGAGGATGCACAACAATGCAAGGATAGTGTTAAGTAACACAAGGATTGAGATGTTGATTGGATTGATGATGATAAAATTGTTGAGGATACACAACAATCCAAGGATAGTGTTAAGCAACACAAGGATATCCTAAGATGATGATTTTTTGATTGTATTTGATTGATCATGATCAATGAAGCTTGACTTGGAACAAAATATGTATTGATGATTTGATGTGACATTTGAAGGGTGCATTAGATGTGACTAATATTGATTGTCTGGATCAATGTTCAATGAAAAATGAAGACTGATAAGGAATTTTTTCTCGTTAAAATATTCTATGGCTAGTGATTTGGATTTTTGGTCACAAGTGGTGGACCATTTTATTTCATGTTTTCCAATGTTCGGATCACTATATAAGTTGGAGGATATAAATCAAGATTTATTCTTTGAAGCAAGATGTGAATATCTACCCCTAGCATCTAGCAATGTATGGAATGTGATGGGTGTTTGGATAGGTGTGTGGATGGAAGGATATGGTAAGCACGCCAAGGATACCAAGGATTATCTTGTGATAAGATAAGGTGTTTGGATAAAGAATGCTGATTTGGATAGTACTTCATGGCTCAGATAATGTTGCATAGGATAGGATCAATGAAAATGACCCATGTCAAGATGTTTACCATAAGCAAGTGTAAAGTGTGCCCCAAACTTTCATCAAGATCAAGATAACTTGGATGATGGATGCAGATGGATGAAAATGGATTGGATCAATGGTTTATGGATGAATGGATTTATTATGGATAAGATGGATGGGATGAGATGCTTTCAACTGAACTAGCACACATAGATGCTCGATTCTACACATGACACTTGTTTTCTAGGTTTTCGTCATGGTCTTGTCCAAAGCACTGGCCATGCAATTTTCACTAGAGGACGATTCTTTATTTTTATTTTTACTGTTTACAATCCTTTTTCTAATTTTTTTTTTGGATTTTCATATTTTTTGATATTTGTGGTTTTTTTTTTGAAATACTTTAAGCTCATGCGAAATGAAAAGGTGTTGCTAATGTATATGCTTCTGTCATAATGTGCCATCGGTATCCTACCTAAGGAAGTTGCCTTGCTAAGATACATGCACTTGAATATAACTTTTGAGATTCCTAATCTACTTTATTGATATCGGGGTTAACTTTGTTTGTGTGTGTACATTGTCATAAAGTGCCTTTTGAATCCTTATAATGAAGGGTCGTTTCCAATACATGGTCAATGTGATAATTGGATATCATGCGTGGGGGTGTGGATGGAGTGTGTTTAGGGATAAAAGATGGATTGGTTGACAGTTTGGAACCTTTGACTCTCCAAAATTGGGAAGATGAGCAATGATGAGTGGATACAAAAGTGTGCATGGAATTAGGACCAACTGGTTGATATACTTTGTACGTCACTTGAAAAGCAAGCTTTTTCTTTTGTGGACATCTTTGATGGATAGTTTCCCCCTTTTTCTTTTGCCCCATAGTTTCTTTGACTAATGGAGTTTGATAGGGATGATCTTTCTTTGTATTCCTTGGTATCCATGTGTACTTTTGTCCATTATGCTTCTCAACTTCTTTTGTTTTGATAACGTTCTTCGTACTTTGATTCAAATCTTTCATTTGATGTTGGTCCCAATTCATGGATGGGGTGATGGGTGGATGAGGATTCATGATGTGACTGGTTGTAGCATTGGCATCAGTTGCATCATAAGGATTTTTTGTGCTCCCTATGTTGATGCTTGCACTAGATAAAGTTGCCCCCAGTATAGTGGTAATGGCACCTTCATTCCTTGATTCTACTTGTTTTGAGATGTATTGTTCATTAAACATGTTCTGACAAATTACCACTGTAGATGACATTGTTTCAATTTGTTGTTCTGCTAACTCTGGATTATATTGTCCTGTCTGACTTGTTTTCTTGAGTGGATAATGTTGGATATCCACATACCTAATATCCTCAATTTGAATTTGGGATATATTTGCTCTTGATGTTGACAGCTTTGTTTGGCTGTATGAATTGATAACCCATTCTTTTTGTGTAATAATGTCAAGATTAAAGGAATCCTGTTCTGAATGAAGATCATCTGTGTGCCCATCCACATAAAGCATCTCATGGGTAGATGGAGGAGTATGTGTTATGGGGATATGATCATCATTTGTGACATCCTGTATAGATAGGAGAGTGTCCATTAGATAATTGTAGTATCTTGAAGATACAAATTCTTGATCTTGACTAATTTTGGAATCACCTTTGACATGCTTTGGATCAAGTTCTTGACATGGGTCAGTTTCAAAGAATGGATTGCTTATAAAAAATTCTTGGATATCCTCATTAGGCATGGGAATTGGCTCAATATATTCAAGTGTCGAGTTTAGTGTTCCTTCAATATGTATAACCATGAGGTCAAAAGATGTCAACATGTCTTGGGAAGGACCATTGCTAAGCCTTAGTGGAATAATTTGATCTTACTTTGGAATAATTTCTTGAGATATGTCCTCTAACTCATTAGGTGATGTAGAGATATTTTCATCATGACCATTGGTCGATGGATCATGCATTATGTCAATAGGATCAAATAATCCTAACACTCCTTGAAAGACATCACTAAAAGTGGCTCTTGATGTATGGTGAGTTGATCATCGGATGGGGTGGAAATATCTTCAAGGTGCTCATTGATGGAGAACTCTTGATCATTGTTTTCAACAATTGTGGTCGAGGGATTTCCAATGTCCACAACCATAGGGTCAAATGATGTTGACATTTCTTGAATTAGATCATTGTTGGTTGGTGGATTTTGATCATGATTGAAAAATGATTCTTGACCTATGTTGATTTGATCATTGGACAAGATAGAAACACCTTCAATGTGCTCTTTGATGGATAGGTTTTGAACATTATTTTCAACAATTACGGTGGTGAATGTCTTCAACCATTGGGTCAAGTGATGTTGACATTTCTTGAATTGGATCATTGTTGGGTATCGTTGGCAGATTTTGATCATGATTGAAAAGTGACTCTTGACCTATGTTGATTTGATCTTCGAATGAGATAGAAATATCTCCAATGTGCTCTTTGATGGATAGATCTTGATCAATGCTTTCAACAATTGTGATGGGGAGATTGTCAATGCTATCACCAGTGGTTGAATGTTCATCAGTATCCCCAATAATTATCATTTTTTTGTGTTTTCGCTTGTTTTTTTGGGTAGCTTGAGAGGCTTAGGTAGCTTGAGCAGTGTGGGTAGCTTGAGTGGCTCATGGACCTGCTTGATATTGTTGAAGCACTTGTTGGTAGGCTTGATGTGCTTTTAGTGTGATGTTACAATATTGACTTATTGCACTTGGTTTTGGTGGTAGTGGTTGTGTATTTAGAATCATGTTGGATGTAGTGACAAGCAGTTGAGATATACTTGGAGTGATCATGGTAGTGATGGGTGTGAGAGTGGTGGTTGGAGTGATCAAGGTGATAGGTCCTTGGGAGACTGTATTTCAATTTTATTGTTTGATTGGATACCATCTGTTGGTGTGATGTCAATGGTATATTCAAAGGATTTGATGTGATGGCTTGATTGGTGTTAGGTGGATTGATTTGGATGAAGTGATTGGTGTTGGGTAAAGGGGGAAACCCTAAACCAAGGAATGATATAGGTAATGGTGGTGGAGATTTCCCTTGGTGCAATGACTCAACTATTTTGGTAAGTGTAGCAATTTGATCTTTCCAAATTTGATCTTGACTTCCTTGATATAGTTGATTTGGTTTTTGTTCAAGCAAATTTGGAGTGTGTACTTGTGTTTGATTTTGGACAATTTTTTGATTTGGGATGACACCAGATTTGGCATGATAGGTTGAAATTGACCATTGTTTATGTTTGGAATATTCGTATGATTTTCAAATGTATCCATCCCAAAGTTTGTTGGATTCATGTTTCAAAAACTTGTACTTGGCACATTCTCATTTGGCATGTAGGGATTCAATGGGATGACATTGTTTATTTGAAGGCTCATGCATTGCGCCTTTGATTAACAGACTTGTAGGATTGGATTTAGATCTACCATCGGGAAATGTGTTCCAATCTTTGATTTTGGCATACTCACACTTGTTGTGCCATTGAAATTTGTCAAAGGTAATGATCCCATGTACAATTTTTATAGATGTGAGTGTTGATAATCAATTGGTGTTGTAAGGCTTTGATAGCCTAGTTGACTTGGATTACTCATGATGTATGGATCAAGTTTATATTCCATGTTCCTCTTTTTTTTTGAACATGTTGCAAAAATGACCTCTAAGGTTCTTAGGACCAATAATGAGATGAAGGATGGAAAGGGGAAATGATATGAGTGTTGAAGGTTTATGGACTTTGGATCAATGCTATACTTTAGGGTTTGATTTTGATTGGTTTGATTGAATTTGGATAATGAACTTGTAAACCCTAATATTTTAGATGTGATCTTAGGATGAATTTAGTCAAAGGATTTCTAATTCAATTAAATGTATGAGAAAGGATGCATTCCCATACACCTAACTAAACAAGGTGATTTTTATTTTGATGATTTACCCAAGTCTAGAATGATGTTTCCAAAGTTATAAAGTTTCTTGTGGGATGAAGATGATAAATGTTTGGATGGATGAAGTGTTTGATTTTCACCAAAATGAACCTAGGAAGGATTTGTTTACAAGACCAAGATAGTGAAGAACATGCCTTTCTCTAAGAGTAATTCGAAATCAAAAGATCAATGTTTGCATGAAAATTATATGACCAAAAGGTGCCAAGCACATATGTGGGGTCCAATTGATTGAATCTTTGCTTATTGGATTCTTTTTACCACAAACATGCTCTTGATTAGATTTTGAATCTAGATGTCTAATGTCTCAACTTTCCCCTTGTCCCGCAAAGTGTGTTATGCAGAAATCAAGGAAATTTGAGGCAAAAGTTACCTGTTGTTGACCTTAGTAGGAGAAAATTGAGATGAAATCCAAATGCTTAGAAGCCTCTAAGGATATGAATCCCAAGGGCAAGTAATAACATGCAAATTTTTTCAAAGATATTTGCCTCTCTTAAGGGGTTTACAATTTTGATGATTTGTTGAATGTTGGTTTCCCAATGTTTTCAATCAAAGCACTATGTTTTCAAACTGACTCACAAGCAATATAACATCCTAGCTCAATTCGTACGTTTTCCTTGGTGGGCTTGCCTCATTCTCTTCATAGTAGAAGAGATGACTTTACATGCAACCAAGGACAAAATATAAAAGTATGTTAAGAATGAAGTCTTAAACTCTATATTCTAACCAAGATCAGACATGGCAAGTAACTTCTTGGAATCCAAGTTCCAATGCACCACTTTGATAAAATCGCTCAATGGATTAATAGGCCACTACAAGAAAGGGTTTTATTTTAGACTTTCTGTTCATGGAGATTGACCCATACAGTGAGAGTCCCCTTTCGAATCCATCTCGTCAGAGCCAACCATGTGATATTGGCGTTTACTCCAATACCCACATTTATATCCTGGTTGGAAATATTCTTGGCTTTAGAGTGTTACCAATTGAGTCATTCCCTTGGGTGAGTACTTTTTCCCCAAGGAAGGCCCTCTAGGATAAACAAAAGTGAATAAATTTATTCATAGTTCGATCAACCCTTATTTAGAAACAAAGGGAGAACACATGCAATAAATTTATCCACACTCACACAAGATATATTTCAATTTTAAACCCAAATCGAAGTGTGGAGGTGATTGCTTTGTCTCAACCTAAAATCATGAAAAAAGGCCTTTTGATTCTCAAGATTGCTATAAAGTGTGAGAGAAGCGCATACGTCCTTTTTCAATGATGTTAGTTCAAGTAAGCTCTCACAAAATAGTGTAGCACATGTTCATTTTAGATCTCACAAAGCAATAATGAATTCTTTTTAGAGCACCAAAGTGAGATTTGAAAAGTTTTCTTGTTCAATTTGTTAACCTTAAATGAAATCTAGTCAATTTTCCTAAAGTTCATTTTATCCCCTTTGCAATGAAAATTGAAATCTTTTTGAATTGTTTTTTTTAAAGCCCGAAACCAATTGAAGTAGCCTAAAACAAAAAAATTAAGGCATAAAACAAAATCTCCAAGCATTAAAAGAATGCTTTATCAACTCTATGTTTAAATGCTTAAATCCCCTCCAAGATTCTTCGAAGATCACTTCTTATGTTTCAAAATTTGAAGTCCTTTGTGCAAATAAAATCACTCCTCCCTTCTGTTAAAAAAAAAAGAAAATCATGTGAGGATTGATCATTAACTTCAAGTAATAACATGATTTTCAATTGAAAATACAAATGATTTTGATGATCATGCTAATAAAAGAAACATTTATAAGTGACTCATGCTTTATCACTTATTGATATTGAACTTGTGCAATAGTTGTCCATTGATTCACATTAAAAAGAATGATGCCCAAAGACATATTTTTATGATGCACCTTGCTAAAAACACTTGAGGAAAACACTTGAGGAATAACCTAAAAGAATGAGCAACAAATAGGTAAAAGCGCAGGCAAGGCGGTAATCTGTTGGACACGATACCTTAGCTGGAAGTCAATGAGTAGATAAGAAAAACTTAAATGCTTTCAATCGATATGAAATGCTTCTAATCAACATTAAATGACTCTTCACCTCATAGGCAGTGCCAAGGACAACAAAGGAAAATAATATCAATGTCAAAAGTTATGGCACAAAAGTGGTTAGAATACCAATCAATGCGCAATAAGATTTAGTTCATAATACATCTAACCACTAGTTGATGAACAAAGACACCATCGTAAGGATTATATTGTCACGTTTACAACAAGTTGATGTGTATGACCTTGTGTTTGAAAAGATGTGTTGATAAATTAAAAAACATTGCTATGTTATCATCATCTTTGTGTGTTCCAAAAATGATCTTGGAAACTTTCCGTATGCATGGTTCTTCACAAATGTTGTTCAAGATCAGTCAAAAAATCTAAAAGGGCTCAGTTATTCCACTCACCAGCCAATAATATCAATATTGAATACAGTGACCACCTTAACACTTTAGTAGCTTTTGCAGACAAAAGAAGCATAAATAGCAGAAACCATACTATAACTGATTATATCACTATCCCAGGGATATTGTACCAGTGTCCTCTCTACCAGTTGTCAATATGGGAGCTTTGAAACAACAAATGGATATTCATACAAGCATGAAGGATAGTGGATTTTTCCTCAATGTCATAGTTGCAATCGCCCTAATAAGCATGTAAGCACGTTGGAAACAAAGACAACTGAAATTAAATGGAACGATTGCAAAATAGGTTCAAATCAAATTTACAAGCTAGATTTATTATTTGAACAAAGGTGTCTAAAAGAATTATTACCTCTTAATCAACGTTGAAGGAAAGAAAATAGATTTTGGCTACACTCATGTATTGTAGTGTTCAATTATTGACCTTTCACTTCTCCAATTTTTGCAATTAAAAGAGCATTTAATCTACAGATGTTGATAAATATTTTATTGGTCTTTAGAAAATGCATTGGCTTATCCACATAGCAATGTTGGTCGATATTTGGAGTTAGCTACATCACTATCAAGACAAAAATGACATTCAATGAAGGACAGTGATGAATATGTCTAGAAATGACAGTGATCATAATGATAAATATGTCAGACATGGTGATTTAATGCAGTGATCCCCTTTATTTTTTATTTCTTCAGTGATGGTATCAACATTAATTAGTACCACACTTGTATCAACAATTTCCAACATTTTGATAATACCACAAATGTTCTATTCATAACGTTAATACAAAGATAATGATGAGAGGAAAAAAAAGAAGAAAGTGAAAATAGTGATATCTAATGACAAAAGCTTAAGATTACTGGCAGAGCATATTCTATGGCAAAGTGATAGCTTTCTCCTGTCACAATAATGGATGTTCCTTTGGCCTTTCCTTGTCTGTCACCAACTACCTATACATTGTTTGGTTAGCATCAAATATTCTAAAGAATATGCTACTCCTTCAATGTAAATAAATTACAACATGAATATCATAAAGGAGACTTCTTTACACATGGGATGTATCACAATGCTCTACACAGATACTTAGTAGTATTAAATGTTGATTGGAGTGCATAAAGTCAAATCATGGCTTTTATGGTTACAAGGTTTGGGCACAGATTTGATTGGGGCTGCCATGCACTCCTCAAGCACTATCTCCAAGTAAATACTATGATTGGTTGAAGAGGGATGGTATTCACTGGTTCAAAGCAACATGACCTTTATAGCTACAAAGCCTATGCCTCATCAAATATGACCTGCATATCTAAATCCTAGTCAATGCACAATAATCTATGGCCTGCAAATAGCTTGAGGAATATTTATTTCCTACGCAGATATGAGTAAGCCCACAAAAGACCTTAATGGTGGCTTTTAACACTTCAACTGCAGTTTACTAGAAATAGATCAAAATAAAACAAAGACTGTTGCTAAACACACTTGAAAACAAGTTATATAGGCCACAAATTTAATTTGTGAATAGATCGATACATTTGCAAATAGGCACGGGAAGAATCTGAGCAATCACTCCACACTTCAAACAATGGTATATACAGATTATATATACAAAATTTCTACTATACCACGTAGAGAAATTAAAAGGAAATAAAAAGAGCAATGGAAAGTACTAATAAAGAGCAATTGTTTGAAGGAAAAAGATTACCAAATAAGTTGAAGTAGCCAAACCAAGCACCACCAAAGCAAGAGAGACACAAGAATTTGTTAAGGGGAAAAAACAAGAAAAAACCCCAATATTATGAATGGAGGCAAAATGCCTAAAGAATAATACAAAGAGAGAGAGAGCTTCAGCCTTAGCTTGCTTGCTTGAATCTTGAAGAATGAGAGGAGAGGCACCTCAATAAGTAGAGGTGAGAAGGAGGAGTTAGAATGTAACTCCCAACTTAATGAATGCCACCATTCATCTATGTGTGTGCAAAGTGTCACCTCTTAAGGAGGTGGATACAAATATTCCTTAATAAAGGAATTAAAAAATAAGCCATCCTCACACATGTGTGAGATGACAAAAAGACAAAAGACTTGTAGGGATTCCTTTGGAATATTCCTACAAGTTAATAAAAAATTACAATTAAAGAATAACCTTTACCAAGTAAAGATTAATCTTCTAACATCCCCCCTTAAGCTTTACTTTGGGAAGTTACATCAAACCCTTCAATGGGTTGTAATCCAAGATTTTTACAATGGAAGAGAAATTTATCTTTACAAAGAGCTTTGGTGAGAATATCTGCAACTTGATCTTCACCTTTACAATACAAAAGAGAAATTTGCTTGTCTTCAATTTGCTCTCTAATGAAATGATGTTGAAGAGCAATGTGCTTGGTCCTTGCATGAAAAATTGGATTCTTTGCCAAAGCAATAGCACTTTGATTATCACAATATAAAGGAGTAGGATCCTTTGGAGGTAGACCCAAGTCTTCAAGTAATCTTCTTAACCATAATGCTTCTTTAGATGCATTTGTACAACCTTTATATTCAGCTTCTGTAGAACAAAGAGAAGTAGATTGTTGTTTCTTACTATTCCATGAGATTGCACCTGATCCAACAAAGAAACAATAACCACAAGTGGATCTCCCATCATTGGGATCACCTCCTAAATCTGAATCAGTATAACCTTTTAAAGAAAAATCACAATTTGCATCATAAAAGAGACCAAGATTAAGAGTTCCTTTAACATATCTTAAAATTCTTTTTGCAACTTTAAAATGAGTTTGTTGTGGTTTAGACATAAATCTAGAAACCAATCCAACACTATAAGAAATATCAGGTCTAGTAAGAGTTAGATAATTTAAACTTCCTACTAATTGCCTATATAAAGTAGGATCAACAAAAGGAGTTTCCATATCAACCATTAATTTAGTTCCTAATTCACAAGGAGTAGAAACACACTTTGCATCATTCATTTTAAATCTATCTAAGAGATCTTGAGCATATTTATGTTGAGAAAGAAAAATACCTTTAGGTGTTTGCCAAATTTGCATACCCAAAAAATAATGTAATAGGCCTAAATCAGTCATTTGAAATTGTTGATTGAGTTGAGACTTAACATCACTAATCAAATTGTTAGAACTAGAAGTGATAATTAAATCATCAACATATAAAATAATAATCACAATATCATCTTCACTATGCTTAATATATAAATTTGGATCATTTTTACTTCTAATGAAACCTTGAGATAAAAAGAAAGCATTGATCTTTGAATACCATTCTCTAGGAGATTGCTTTAAACCATATATTGATTTCTTCAATTTGCAAACAAGATTTTCATTACCTTCCTTAATGAAACCCAAAGGTTGAGACATATAAATTTCTTCATGTAAATCACCATTTAAAAATGCACTTTTAACATCCATTTGATGAATAGGCCAATGCATATGAGAAGCTAAAGCAAGAACTAATTTAATGGTTGGCATCTTAGCTACTGGAGCAAATGTTTCATTATAATCTAATCCTTCAACTTGAGAGAAGCCCCTAGCAACTAATCTAGCTTTAAACTTGCTAACTTCATTATTTGCATTAACCTTAGTTTTATACAACCATTTGCATGAAACAAGATTCTTACCTTGAGGTAATGGAACTAAATCCCAAGTATGATTAGCAATTAAAGTATCATATTCTTCTTGCATAGCCTTTTGCCAATGAGGTTGATCTTTAGCTTGTTCATAAGTTTGAGGATCATTTGAATTCATAATGTTAGACATCAAAGCATAATTACAATAATTTGCCTTTCTTCTTTTAGGTGGATTTTTAGCTAAATAATCCTCACTTTCTTGCAACAAATTTTTAAACCATTTTGGCATTCTTTTAGATGTAGGAGTATCATCACTAGAAGAAGAATCATGAGGAGAAATTTCAACATTTTCATCATCACTATCACTATGAGTAAGAGATGCATTAGGAGGGTTAAGAGGAGTTTCAACTTGAGGAGTATCCTCCACAACAATAACTTTATTTTGAGAAGAATCAATATTATGCACTTTAGAACAATCATGAACACCATTTTCAGCAATGCATACATCTCTAGCAACTTTAACTTTGTTAGTAAGAGGATTATAAACTCTATAAGCTTTAGAATGTTCATCATAACCAACAAAAATATGATAAGAAGATTTAGCATCTAATTTTTGCCTCTTTTGTTTAGGTTTGTGAACATAAGCAATTGAACCAAAAATCCTTAAATGCTTAAGATTGGGCTTCCTACCAGACCAAGCTTCTTCAGGAGTTATATCCTTTAAAGCTTTAGTAGGAGTCCTATTAATAATGTAAGTAGCACAAAACATAGCTTCTGCCCAAAATTTATAAGACATATTTTTAGCATGTAACATACATCTAGCCATTTCAACAATAGTTCTATGCTTCCTTTCCGCTACACCATTTTGTTGAGGTGTATAGGGAATAGTTAGCTCATGCTTAATACCAAATGATTTCAAATAACTATTAAAAGCATTATTCACATATTCTTTACCATTATCAGTTCTAAGAATTTTAAGTTTAAAACCAGATTGCCTTTCAACAAATTTATGAAATTCAGAAAATATATCAAGAACTTGATCCTTACTATGAAGAAAATAGATCCAAGTTCTTCTAGAAAAATCATCAACAAAAGTAAGTGCATACCTTGATCCTTGGATGGAGTTATTCTCCATGGGTCCCAAAAGGTCACTATGAACTAGGTGCAACTTATGAGTTGCCCTCCATGATTGACCATGTGGAAAGGGCTCCCTATGCATCTTACCACTCATGCATCCTGTGCATACAATTTTAGATGGAACAATACTAGGCAATCCATCTACCATATTAAGCTTTTGCATTAAAGCAATATTGTTAGCATTTATATGACCAAGTCTTTCATGCCAAACATTGAAATCAATGGTAGATATTAAAGAGCATCTAGATTGAGCAAACTCATAAAATTTGAACAAATTATCATTGTCTAATTTAGCATTAGCAATGACCTTGTTTTGTTTTGGATCAATAACATAGCACATATCTTTGTAAAATTCTATTTTATAATCTTGACAAAGCTTAGCAACTGAAAGCAAGTTAGTCTTTAATTCAGGAACATATAAAACATCATGCAATTTACCATTAGGAACATTCACATCTCCAATTGCTTCTACTTTACAAGTATGATTATTAGCAAGTTGAAGAGGAACATTAGATATATCAGGTTGCATAGACTCAAAAACTTCTTTATGTGAAGTAACATGTTGAGATGCACCTGAATCAATAACCCATTCAAGAGGTTGAGAAACATTAGAACTACAAGTAAAAGCACGTCTAGATTGATTTGCATTATTTTGAAACTTATTATTATTAGGTTTATTTTGTTGTTGATTATTTTGCTTCATAGGCTTTTTCTCATTTTTCTTTTTAAAACAAGTGTTTTGCCAATGACCATCCTTATTACAATAAGTGCAATGTGGTTTCTTAGAAGAGTTAAACTTTCTAGGATCATTGCCATTATTATAATGAGGTTTGGAATTATAATGTTGTTGTTTAGAATGAGGTTTAAAATTTTGCTTATGATTAGATAAGAAAGCATGTTCATTAGACTTAAGAGTACCAAACTGAATTAACTTAGCCTCTTCTTGTCTTAATAAATTACGAAAAATATCATAAGTTAATTGAGTAGCTAAAGAAGGAATGGCTAATTGAGCATGAATATTAGTAATGAATTGTTGAAATTGTCTAGGAAGACACTTTTTAAGAATAAGATGAATTAATCTAAGATTATCTAATTTAACTCCTAAACCATCCAAATGACTATTTAAAGCATCAAATTTCAATAAAAATTCATCCATAGATTTAAAATCAGAATACCTCAAATCTTCAAGTTGATCTTGAATTTGAATTTTTCTTGATTCATTTGTACTATCATAAATTGTTTTGAGTTTGTCCCATGCTTCATAGGCAGTTGTACATGTCCCAATGTGAACATAAAGTTCGGGTGACATGGAGATACCTATGAGACCAAGGGCTTCTTCATTTTGGAGATTCCATTTTTCAATTTCATCTTTAGATGCAGACGAACCTGGTTTAGATTTAGGATCAGTAGCTACAGCTAAAAGATGTTTAAACCTAAAAATAAAGCATATATGAGTTTTCCAAGAATGATAGTTAGAAGAATTCAACTTAATTTCAGGAATTAAAGTAGACATGATTGCAATAAAAAATTCACAACTTTATGAGAAAAATAATAACTATTGTAAATATTTGTGTACACAAAAAAGAATATCCCTCTTGATTGAATTAAATCTTTAAAAAATAACCTCTTTAAAAAATAAATTGTCTAAATTTAGAATAAAATAAATCCCTTTAGATAAAATTTAAAAATACCTTTTTTAAAAAAATAAAAAATTAGACCCCTTTTTAAATTAATAATATTAATTTTTAAAAAATATATATCTAAATAAATTTAATATGAATAACTAAAATTTTAAGAAACTTTAAATTAATTAAAAATTTAAAGCTTTATTAAAAAACTTAATATAAAATAACTTTATAAAAAACTTAAAAATTCTTAGAAAGTATACGTAAGAGATAAAGATCTCTTTTTAAAACTCAAAAGATAGCAATTGAAGAGGGCGACACTTTTGAAGATTTAAATTTTATAAAATTTAAAACCTTTAAAATGTAAATGTATGAGGGGCGGTTATTTTAGATTTTAAAGTTTAAATTAAAAAGTGAAACAATAATTATGGGACAAACTTTGAAAAGAAATGGCGGGCTAAGATTTTAAACATGGATTTGGGCGGGCAAATAAATTGAAAACTGCATATTTAAGGGAGAAGCTCGGTTCAAGGCGGTGGTGAGTGGAGATCGCAGAGGAGGGACTGAGCAGGAGGCGGTGGGGGGGAACACAACAGCAAAGGTGAGATTATAGAAGGCTCAGCACCGGGCAGCGAGGGTCAGAGCAGCAGGGCTACGGCCCAAAAAAATAGTTTTTGATATTTAGTTTTTATTATTATATTTTGTAATTTTTTTGTTATATACAAAACATTAAAAGGTTAAATTTTTTTTGAAAAGAAACCCTGTATAAGAAAGTTGAGCCCTTAAAAAAAAATTATTTGATATTATAAAAAAATAGATATAATGTATATTTAGATTTAAAGAATAGTTGGAACTTTTTGATCTATAAAAAATTATGAACTAAACAAGGGTTTTTTTTTTTTTTATTATTTATTTTTTTAATAATTTTTAAAATAGAAAAAACAAGGGCTAAAGCCCTTAATATTTAGGATTATATTTTTTAATTTGTTTATTTAACAAAATAATATAAATATCTAAAATAGGATATTAAATATTAAAAAAAAACTCTTCAAAAGAAATAATTTCTTCAGTAGAACAAGGGTTAAAGCTTTTTTAAATAGAATATTTGAACATGCAAATGCAAAAATAGAATTTTTTATAGATTTAGCCTGATATAGCAAAAAAAATTATAGATATATTTTTTTCTAAATATAACCCCTTTATTTGAGGGTTTTTTAAAAAATTGCATAAATTTAAACATGCATGGATTTTTTACAGTACAGATTTGCAAAAAAAGATTAGCTTTTTTTCCTAAAAAGAATTTCTGAACTAGAGTTAGAGCCACTAAAAAAAATGATTTTTTTTACAAAAAATTGAATATGCAAAAAATGGATTTTAAAATTTTTATCCAAAAATAAATAAATAAATAAATCATGCATGCAAAGTATATTGCACAAATTTGAAATTTGAAAAACTTAGAAATTTTTAGATAAGAAATCCTGCAGAAGGGTTAGAAGACAAAAAAAACAACCAAGATTAGGCACTTGCTCTTCTTCTCTTCTTTAAGAGTGTCTCCAATGGTGTGCTGAAAAATCTGGTAAACCTTCAACAATATAGCTCACAAGATATTAGTAATACCAAGCTCTGATACCATGAAAGGAAATAAAAAAGAGCAATGGAAAGTACTAATAAAGAGCAATTGTTTGAAGGAAAGAGATTACCAAATAAGTTGAAATAGCCAAACCAAGCACCACCAAAGCAAGAGAGACACAAGAATTTGTTAAGGGGAAAAAACAAGAAAAAACCCCAATATTATGAATGGAGGCAAAATGCCTAAAGAATAATACAAAGAGAGAGAGCTTCAGCCTTAGCTTGCTTGCATGAGTCTTGAAGAATGAGAGGAGAGGCACCTCAATAAGTAGAGGTGAGAAGGAGTTAGAATGTAACTCCCAACTCAATGAATGCCACCATTCATCTATGTGTGTGCAAAGTGTCACCTCTTAAGGAGGTGGATACAAATATTCCTTAATAAAGGAATTAAAAAATAAGCCATCCTCACACATGTGTGAGATGACAAAAAGACAAAAGACTTGTAGGGATTCCTTTGGAATATTCCTACAAGTTAATAAAAATTACAATTAAAGAATAACCTTACCAAGTAAAGATTCATCTTCTAACACTTTCATTCCAAGCACAGGTAAGTCGCAAGAACACTGAATAACCAAATTTATAAAATATAGATAATCAACAAGATTTATCTAATATAAACTAATATATTTATCTGAAACTTTAGAAAATTAAGAATTTCAAGTGTACCAATTCTTCAAAGCCCTCATTCTAGTGCAAGAATGTAAACCTTAAATCAGCCGTATCTCAAAAAAATGACTACAGTTAGTTGTTAGTCTATCCAAAATAATCTAATCTAAGATTCCTATGAAATACTTCACTATGATAAAATATTAAAACTAAATAAAACTAAGATAATGAAATGCAAGTATATAAAAACATAATCAAAACTTTATTTCATAGTGGATTGGTGCTATTGTAGAAAATAGCCCTTTCCCAATCCTTGCTTAAACTTGATATTGCCAATGATGGTGGAATTGTGGAGTAAGATGGGAAAGATCAGTTCTCCATTGAAGAGAGTGATCTTGCATGAGGACTATGGATCAAATGGTGGAGGATTTGAACAATAGAGAAACTCTCTATTTATAGAATATAATGATAGGAGGATGCCAAACATGGAGGATGTGGGACTTAAAACTCAACCAATGAGAATAGGCCACTTGTCACCATGTGAGTGGTTGAGGATGAGCACATTTTGGTCAATGTGCCAAAGAATTTAAAATTCTGAGTGGGGGATATGTCAAGATTTAAAATTCTCAAAATGTTGAGTGGGGGATATGTCAGAATTTAAAATTATGAGTGGGGGTCATGTCAGAATTTAAAATTTTGAGTGGGGGACATGTCAAAATTTAAAATTCTAAAAATGTTGAGTGGGGAATATTCCTCAAAGATGCCATGTTGAAAGAAAATAATAATTTTAATAAATCAATAAATTGATTTATTTGTGCAAGTGGGTGGTTAGGTTAATTTAATTAGGATTAGATTAGCCTAATGATGATTAGGATGTTTTGACCCCTTTTGATTTGAATTTTTGATTTATTAAATGAATAACCTTAGAAATGAAATTAATGTTGATAAATGGACCTAATTAACTATATGATGAAAACTTTGCATGTCTACACTACCAAATCAACTACCAAAAGAATTTAAAAGTCAAGAAAAAAATATTTTCTTTGGTTGTAGCTGGAATATATTACCAAGTTAGATCAACCTACTGTTGGATTTTAGTAGACTTAGACATCAAAATTTGGGGCGATATTAATAATGAACAATGATAGGTACCAATGTCGCAACAGTGGTAAATAAATATAATCATGTGGGATAGTCTTCTTGACATGCACTGTCAACAGATGAAGATATTTTATGAGATTTAGATTTACTAGAAATTTCCTTCACATGTATTGGATAGAATGCTACTCTGACATGTGATCTCATGGAATGCAATGAAGGACTAGAAAACTACCTATGCCACCATTGATTACTGATAGGAGCAATATTGAATGGTGTAGAAGCATTCTTGTATGCACACTTTACTCATTTTGGGTTTCCTTTACTACTACCGATGTAGTTGTTGCTTCTACCATGTTGCTGCAATCATCACAGGCCATAAGACTATTCATTTTGTCCTTTCTACAAATTAGTTCCAAAGAAACTTTGGAGTAAATGTGATGGGCAGGTGAATCACGCCCAAGCTTGAAACTGGTAGAACTTATTGTTGAGGGTTCGACCCTCCTTGGTTAGGGGAAATAATCGAATGTTCACCCTTCTAGTGTTTACCTCCTCTCCTCTGTCATCAACATCATTGCCATTTTATCCTAAAGAAGGTTGCTTGGAAAAGCAATGAAAATAGACAAAACAAAAAAGGAATGCACACAGACACAAGCTACTCCAACTTGCACGCAAAACCCAGAAAGTCAAGGTAAAAGAAATATAGTGCGCAAGCAATAGCTGGTATGGTTTTTTCTTATATGAATGACATAAAGCTTCAAGGCATGTGAACTGTTATCTTATGGACAACAGTAATGGCAAGATACGCACAAAATGGGCTTGTTAAAAATGCTCCAGGAACTTGTAAGCAAATGGAATGCATTGTTGAATGCATGGAGGAAGCAGCTGAGATCAACACATTTACAAAATGGAGATTGTTGAAAATCCTTAACTGAAATCACAAGTAAATGTGGCGGGAAGGAAGATTTTTACCATGAGATAAGCCATCGAACCATTAAAAGAGGGCATCGATGCAATCAAAAAGAATATAATTCTGTCTGGCCACCAAATTGCAATGCAAGGTAAGCATAAAAGGATTTGTTAAAATCAAAAACTTGAATGATCAGATTTAAATGTATTGACACACATTCACCATAACAATTTTAATCAAATTATGGATTCCATAGTGATATCAATATCAGAGATAATGTACAACAACTTTTATCAATAGAAAAATAAAACAAGATGTGCAAAATAACTTATTGCTCTACAAGATACTCATATCAAAATGTCAATAGAGAGAGATAGCAAGCTGTCACAGAGATATTGATTATCTGAGGACATGTAATGTATAGCCCAATGCATTCTTATGTGAATGATATTGATTTATCATAATAAAGGTTAAGTTACTAAGATCACTAAACATTGTAGAAATAAGATAAGAGCATCTTAGTGATAGAAATAGTGAGATAGTAAAAAAAATTCAGCCCTTCTAGCACCATTATGTGAACACATGTTAAAAACCTACAAACACTATTCCTTCAAACATGGGTTAATAATCTACAAATCCAACAAAATGTTCCTATGAAATAATGCAAATATACTTTCTAAACATGATAATAAGAATAAATTAAATTGAAAGCATGAGAGGTGCATACCTATTCCATAGTGGATTGGTGCTATTTTGGAAAATAGCCCTTTCCCAATCCTTGTTGAAGATCAAGTGATGAAATGAAAATAAGAAGAGAAAAATTACTTCTCAATCCAAGAGAGTAACCTTGCATAAGAATTGTAGATGAAATTGTGGAGGATGAAGCTTTCATTTATAGATTTTCTTGATGAGAGATTGGCCAATGAGATGAGGCCACTTATCAACTTCTGATAGGTTGGAGGATGAGCACATTTTGGCCAATGTGCCAAAATTTTAAAATTGTTGAGGTGGGGGACATGTAAGACTTTTAGAATTTAAAATTCTGAGTGGGGGACATGTCAAAATTTAAAATTCTAAAAATGTTGAGTGGGGAATATTCCTCCAAGTGCCATGTTGAAAGAAAATAAGGATTTTAATAAATCAATAAATTGATTTATTTGTGCAAGTGGGTGGTTAGGTTAATTTCATCAGGATTAGATTAGCCTAAGGATAATTAGGTTGTTTTCACCTCTTTTGACTTGAATTTTTGATTTATTAAATGAATATCCTTTATAAATGAAATTAATGTCGATAAATGGACCTAATTAACTGCATGATACAAATTTTGCATGTCTACACTAATTAATCCTTATTCCCTCCCATAATTAAATAAATTTCTAGTTTATTCAATTACTTATTTTTCATTTTCACCTACAATTAAATATTTACCATTAATTATTTAATTTGTTCATTATCCTTTTCTTCTTGAATTATAAAAAAATATTCATTTAACCCACTTTTCATCTCACAACTAAATTATTAAAATAATTATTTATTGTCTTTTGTCTTATTCCCATTTATGAATTTAACCATTATTTTCTAAAAGTAAGCCTTCCTCCATAAACCAAATAATTTCTATTATTATTTGATTTTCCAACTACCTCTATCTCATTTATTCTCCACCTTTTATTTAATTGTCCTCATCGCATTGAATTCTAGCCTTTGATCTTAGGGCTTTACCAACTTCTAATCTTGTCCATCCATTTTCAAATTTGAATTCTTTAAAAAGGATCTCTCTCTAGTAATTTTGATTCACATACACTTAGCATGCTTGCGAATTTTGAGTACTTGAGCATACAATTCTTCAATATCTTGCTTGTCTTAGGCATATGTAATAGTTGCACTTCAATATGAGGGAAATCATACAATTTGTAGCAAGATGGAGAAGGCTAGTATAGGTCAATCATTGGAGGCTTGAAGATGAGGTGATATTGTTTCAAGATTATTATGTTCATTGCTTTCCATTGTGCTCTATTGTTGATTGGGGTTTAATTTATTATGTTGCTTGATATTAATCAAAAAAATATTTCCCCTATTATAGGACTTGAAACCCATTACAGACTAATTTTGATGGGATTTGTAACCCAATCAAGCAAAGCATGTTGCTTACAAGATAAGACACATAGATGAAAGAGTATTGTTGAATTTATAGTATTCTAGAATTTTTCTATTCAAGATGTTTCTTGAACCCCCTAAATACAACTAGATAATCATGGAGACACTTATAAATTCAATAGCTTTCCTTGACTTGCAACATTGTGTTGATATGAGGAAAATGTGTCAAACTGTGTTTAATCATGTCATAGAACCACTTCCACCAATGAAGAACAACTTTATGATAGTATACAACCAAACAATAGCCAAAAATATTACAACCACATATGTAGCTAAGATATTAGTCCTACTAACTAATAAATTAGTGTTATTCAATGGTGAGGATGTCGTAGCATTATTGCTTTTCTTGAGAAAGTAGGTCATAAGTTAGGGGTAGCCTTTTTCTTGTGTGATGTAAATTCAATTTCAATATTTGGTGGTAAAATATTCTTCAAATTCAAATTGAAATGAGTCATTGTACACTTAAATTTATTTAAACATAAAACTCTTGTGCAAAAGATATACAACTACAATTACAAGGAAGCTTTGTCAAAATTGAAATCCTATTTTATAGAATTACAGGAATTTTTTTTTTAAATTTATAAATTTTATCAAAATTATTGAAGTGGAATATAGGCTTTGTGGATTTCTTTGGAATCTTTCAAGAACTATTTGACTTTATTTGAGTAGGTTCTCATCTTTAGACTTTGATTGTTTTTCTATCCTAAGTGAGGTATTTTAACATATTGGCTTTCCCTTGAGTATTTGAATTTCTCTTGCATTGGATATTACATTTTCCTAATTGTGTCATAGAGAACTCCACTCTAATGTAATTTAGTAGGGTTTTTGTCATTATTTTAAAATTTTATTGCTCATTATAGTCTTAAGCACACTTAAGGTTGCGAGAAAACACTTTTATCTATTATCAAATTAGTTTTTTGGGGAGGTAAAAATACGAAAATGGGGTTTGACTAAGGAAAAATCCTATATGGCCACCCCCTCTCTTCTCTTTTTCTATGATTTATATATTTAGGTGTGAAGAAAATATATTTCAAATAATGAATGTACAATGTAGACCTGTAACTTCTAGATCCCAATTGAAGATGTTTAAAACCCTCATTTTCAAATTGGGGCACCCTTGCCCTTGTTTGGTAATTTCAAGCCCTTCTTACTCTCATGGTTCCCCTATGTTTTCTCTTCTCATATTTGCAATTATTTTGTCATTTTTTATTTTTTGTGCAATTATTTATATTTTGAAATTAGGTCTTCGTAATAATTAGTTTAGTTAAATCATATTCAATCATTCTATTTTGTTTGTAATAAAGGAACTAGGCTTGAGAAAATTTTCTCTCCTTTCCAGTAGTTAGCCAATCTTAACACCCTGGTTGCTTTGTGTCCCAATGTTAAGCAAAGAAATAATTGATTCAAATTAATTTATTAATTAAATCGATGACCTCCTTTTAGACTTAAAAATTATATCTTTATTAAATTATAGCCTCTCATGATTTTCATGGTCCTTCTTACCTTTCTTTTGTTGGAAAATGTGAAGGATTGAGTTGGTTTCATTGATGCATAGTAAGGAATTTACACAAGAAAAAGAAGTAAGCAGCTGAATGAATGAGTGATTGAATGAAATAGTTATAGATAGTTAAGTGTATACAACCAAGAACCCGCCACTATACGTAATGTAATATAGCCATATTAATAATAATTCTAATATTCCCCTCTTATTACATCATTCCCAAAACAACAAAGTCACCTTGCCATGGGACCCGCCCACTAAGGTTTACATGACAAAACTCACTGATTACAAAATGTGTATACATTTTTGGGTAGATTCTCCTTTTGAAGAAACAAATCCTAAATAAAGTGGAACTCCTCCAAGTCGCCTCATAACCTTCATAAAGGTGTAGCTCCAAGTTGGATTTTTGAGTTCTTCCTCCCATGAACTCCCGAATCATAGACTATAATTATTGGACAACCATTCTCCAAGTTGTCTTCTTGACCCTCATAAAGGTATAATCCTTGGTCCAAACCATAATTATTGGATTTAAACCATCCTCCAACTTGTCTTCTTGACCCTCGTAAAGGTATAATCCTTGGTCTGAACCTAATTATTGGAAAACCATCCTCCAAGTTGTCTCCTTGACCCTTGTAAAGGTATAATCCTTTTTCATAGTCTCATGAACTCTCTGGGAAACTATCCATACAGAGCTCTTCACCAAACCCTTTACCTATCTCCAAAAATCAAACTTCACAATATACGTATTCTTTAAATCTATCAGCAATAATAGGGAAAGCAAGAAATTAAAGCCAAAATTGCTTCTCTTGCAGAGCATCATCTCTAAGTGAGAAGCTAACTTGAGATGGTGGAAATTCCTCCATCCTCAGGTGCCACCAACCTCCAATGTTGAAGGCTCAAGGTACAAACTTATGAAGCTTCATTCTTGATTTTAGAGAAAATGTATTATGCAAGTAATGTTTCCAATCAAGAATAAATTCTTCCACCTTTAGTACATGTTCAACTAATGCCTTCTAATCCCCGTTTCTATGTGGAGCTACATGCTTTGTTGACTTTTCCTCAACCTCAAAGAAAAACAACATACTATTTTCTTCTTCATAACCTCCCTTTCAAAGTATGTATCAACATTGGTTCTTACATCAAGTCCACTCACATAAAATTGATTAACTCCTTTAGTAGATACACCATTCATCGTGAATGAACTAATAGCAAAAAGAAACTCAGCTTTAACAAATAATGCACCCTTGCAAACATTTTCCTAACAATTATTGATTGAGGAGTATATCCTTTTCATTCTAATAATTAATCTTGCTCGAATCTTGAGCACCCTCACAATCAATTTTGCATAAAATAAGCTTACACATACGTTTAGAAATATGCCTCCCTATAGTACAAAGAATTTATGAGGCACTTACAGAAAGACCGAAGATTATGAACTCAGATGTTCGCCTATACCTAGCTTTTCTTTCAAAAACACCTTTACTTTCCTTATCATTCATCAACGAAGTCGGCGTGCACAAATTTCAACTCACCAACATTGTTGCAGTAATCATTAAACACCAAATGTTCAAGAGTTGAAATGTAACCACCAAACATTCAAAAGTTGAAATCTATATGTAGGCATTGATCATACCACAGATCCACATTATTTAAATCAGATTCAAACTACTACTCACTCACCAGAGAAAAAAACCATTTTAGGCTGGATTTTTGTATGAAAATACCAAGAAAGGGAAATCATGTGTATTTTATGCATTGTTTTTGCAATAAAATTTAGTCATAACCACACTGTGCATAGAAATAGTCTCTTACTACGGGTCTCACTTCATCTCCTTAGAGAAAGGAATCCATCCTCAACAATAAAATGGCATCTTGCATCGTACGTCCTCCTCGATGTGTAGCCATTGTTCTCTCCTATTCACACATTCCATATACCCACAAATATTTCCATATGGTCTAATATGGGCTACTGACATTGAAGCTAACAACCAAGTGATTAAAGGGGAGCGCCTGTGGAAGATTACCTTTTGGAGCCCCTTCAAGTACAACTATACGATTTTCTATAGATCATCAAACCTTTGACTACGAGTCCCTAGTCTGATTACATGCTTTGATACCAAATGTTGGAAAATACGAAGGATTGAGTTAGTAAGAATTTACACAATCAAAATAAGTGAGTAGTTGAATGAAATAATTGCATATAGTTAACTATATATGCCTGCACACTTTCCACTATACACAATGTACTATAACCATATTAATAATAATGCTAACATCTTTTGTATATGGCTCATTATGATTGATGAGAATTAAATAAAATTTAAATAAACTACCACAAAGGGTATATTGATATACAAAATTCAGCTGGTTATAACATAAAATATTAAATCTTTCTTGAATAAAAAGAAAAATATAAACGTGTTGTCTAGTGAAAAGCTTGATTTTACTGAAAAATATAAAGTTTTGATATTTACTATTGACTCTCTATTAGCTATCCCTCCCTAAAAATTTATTTGAAAAACCCTACCCTATATTTTTACCACACCTCGGGGCCAATATTAGTATTGTTGTTATTGGTGTTGTGTCATGTTCTATATCTTAAATTTCAAGACATTATATTTAAACATAAACCTTGGACAAGCCTCCAAATTTTTTGTTGAATTTATGAGATGCAAGTTCAAACTTCTTGTTGTTGTGAAAGAAAACCTCACAAATCTTACTATAAATTAGGATTCTATGTTAACAATACAATAGCTCTCAAGTAAACAAGTGGTCATACCTATAAAAATATATCTTTTTCTAAACTAAGATTTAAAGATCCTTCATAATTTTGAATGAATTAGTTAGTAGTGTTTTTGTATATTTTAAAATTCTCTTACCAACGAAAAGGAAATTGGAGGTATATAATTGTCTTGTTTTATCCCACATAAGACATTTTAAACCTAAGGGGATAACATCCATAACTGATTCCACACACTCTAGATGTTTATGTAAAGGATAGTGATAGTAAAATTGCTATTTTTGTACTATATGTAGATGATTTAATCGTTATAAGAGATCACACACAGTACATTAAAAATATGAAGGATCAACCTAAAAAATATTTTGAAATAACTAACCTAGGATTGATGCACTACTTTTTGGATATGCAAATATTTCAAGAAGAAGGAAGGATCATGATTTCTCAAATCAAATATTCTCTTGATGTATTGAGAAAATGTAATGTGGAGTACAAACCATCTAGTACACCATGAGAAGTAGGATTAAAATTGAGTGCTAATACCACTCAAAATAAGTTAGATGGTGAATTGTTTAGACAAATCTTTAGAAGTCTCTTAATGTATCTCACTATAACGAGAGCAGATATTGCATATGCAGTTGGCATTGTATCTAGGTACATGAAAGATCCACATATTTAATATTGGACAGTAGCTAAAAGAATACTAAAATGCATTCAAGTACTTATCAACATGAATTTGAATCTAAATATGAGGAGAGCCTATTCTATTAGGATATTCACATTCTTGTTGTGCAAGTGGCTATTATGATAAAAAATAAAAAAATAAAAAAAAACAACTTTTTTATATATTTTTCATCTTGGTTCAAGATGAATTTCATGGACTTGTAAGAAGTAATAAACAATATCACTATCATCCACATAAGCTAAGTACATTGGTTCATCAAAGGCATACCATGTAGTGTGATGGCTTAAAAGACTAGTTGAAGAAACACAACAACCACAAGATTGTCCAACTATTATATTTTGTGATAGTCAAAGCACCATTAAGCTAGAAGAAAATCTTATATCATGTTGGATCCAAACACATAGAAGTACATCATCACTTTGCTCATGACTTGATTGAAAAACAAGTAATAGAGTTAAAGTTTTGTGAAATAGAAGATTAAAGTGTTGACATATTTACCAAAGCATTACTATAGAGAAATTTGTCGATGGGACATGTTATATCTAAAGGAAGTTGCTGTACATTTATTAACATAATAAATGTTGTGATTATCTTTCTTAAATAAATACTATGAGAGGTGTTGAAAATAATGTTTATTAATAGAATGTATCCAAAAGACTCCACTATTTAGAAATAATATTTATTTATTAACTCCTTTAGTAGATACACCATTCATCGTGAATGAACTAATAGCAAAAAGAAACTCAGCTTTAACAAATAATGCACCCTTACAAACATTTTCCTAACAATTATTGATTGAGGAGTATATTCTTTTCATTCTAATAATTAATCTTGCTCGAATCTTGAGTACCCTCACAATCAATTTTGTATAAAATAAGATTACACATACGTTTAGAAACATGCCTCCCTGTAGTACAAAGAATTTATGAGGCAATTACAGAAACATCAAAGATTCTGAACTCATATGTTTTCCTGTAGCTAGCTTTTATTTCAAAAACACTTTTTCTTTCCTTATCATTCTTCAACGAAGTCGGCTTGCACAAATTTCAACTCACCAACATTGTTGCAGTAATCATTAACCACCAAATGTTCAAGAG
>VDFB02196617.1:0-34256 GCA_007258455.2 Sequoia sempervirens | reverse complement strand
TGAAATCAAACTAATATCACCAACCACAATATCATATCAATAACCATGTCCTCAAATGTATAGGCATAAACAACAAGGTCTACTAACCAAACCAAACAATAACAGTCTCATCACAGTATCAAAGTACCCAATCAAAACATAGAAAAAACAAATCTAAACAGTAACAGGAGGGGTATTACATCCTTCCCCCCATAAATTCGGCTTACTCCTGGAAGCCGACAAACAAAAGAAAATAAGATTCCCTAATATGGGAGGCATCCACACACACCAAATCGGTGAACTAGTCACCATCACAAACCAGTATCACACTAACACATAAGAGTAACAAATAGTAGCAAAGAATATCAGAACATGGGGGTATTACACAAGATAAGAAGCACTACATCAGTCTCCTATATCGTAGAATTCTCATGGGCTCCCGAGTCAGCTGCATGTCTGCTACCTATAGTCTCCACATCTGTGCTCTGATGCCCTACCTGGCGGTCATCAACTACTTCAATTGCTCTGTGGATCCTACCCGCATCATCCCCTATTGGCTCTGTGACTGTCAGTCTCTGATTGAATTCAGGTGTGCTCCTCAGAGGACATTGCCTAGCTACGTGACCCTGCTGGCCACAAGAGAAACATCCTGCATTTCTGCCATTTCTTCTACCTCGAGGAGGTGCACCATCCTGTCGAAGTTGGCCCCTACTAGCTATAGTCTGAGAGCTCTGAGTTGACTGGTCAAGCCAATAAAGTTGGGCTCGCAACCAACTCCAGATTCTCCTAGACAAAAGACGCCCACCAATTCGGACACCAATCATCCAAGTCTCATCCTCCAAACCACCACTATGACTATGAAAGGTAGGAGAACGTTCCCTTAAGAGATCCATTATACGTCTTACTATAGCTAAAACACCTCTTCTCCTAGGGAACCTTTCTCTTTCCCTTACCATTTGTCGATTTCTCTCCTGTCTTGGGCCAAGCCGGTTAAGAATTTCCTCAAGCAAGGAGCGTAATTGAGGGCTCAGATGTTCCTCATGACCACCCTCATGGACATTAAAAAAAAGAGTGCTCTAATGACCACCCCTATCAAGATTGTGACCTCTAGGCATCGTCCTACAACACCACTGAAGAACAAGTTCCAAATATTAGATGAGAACAATAGAAGGGAAGTAAATAAAATCTCAAGAATCTAAGTACTATATCCATGCATTATTCACATACACATGAATTCACATCACCAGGAATCACATAACGAGGCTACACAAGGGTCCATCTGGATGCCAAAAAGTAGCATACTAATCCACAATACATAATCCATGAGCCAAGAGCCAAAATCCATCTCACATAATCCATACCTCACACTTAGTGGCTTGCTGGTGTTAGGCCACACACACATGGCGAGACCATCCAAACAAGACCACTATGACCCATCTCTTGTTGTACAAGGTGGTTAGCCTCCAAGAGATAGTCATCACACATAGGTGGGTAGTGGGTCCTAGCTATAAAATAGCCTCACATACCCCCATCCTCAAGGTTCCCTGCGTCTACTTCCTCGTATACACTCACCAAATCCGCCTCATACGTCCTTGGAGAGGAATCACAATACGACACATGGTTGACCTTGAAAACAACAAGGATAAACTAGTTTAGCCACCAAAGTCATAAAACAAACATCAAATAAGATTCAATTTCAACAGTAAAGCAAGAAATGCGCGCAATGTCAACACTAAATCAAATGTAACCACAAGGGCTACGAGAGAATAAGTCACAAAGTGTGGCTAAACCATTACAATCAAACATAAACAAAATGTCAGCCTTCAAGGTCAATTGAAAATCATCAACAATCATATAGGAAGTCCTCAATCTTCAAAATTGCACAATACAACACTGTGTGACTAGATACTAGCCACCAAATGAGGAAGGAGGGAACATCGTCCAGCTATAACAATAGCCCTCATGTGGTGCAGAGTGAGCATGCCATCCACATGACCCAGAGTGTGCTCCTCAGCTACACCTTGCCTCGCGTCGTCACACGACATGGTCATATGCCAGCTGGAGAAGGCACGCACTGATGTATGCTGCATGGTGGTGTGTCTATGGCTCTGCAGAAGTAGGCACGCGCAAACACACCCCGCATAGCGATACCTCATGGAGAAGGAACACGCAGGTACTCGTTGTTGCTAGAGGTATACATGGCTAGGACATACCCATATGCTAACCGACCAAAACACTGTCGAAAGAAAACATGAGTATCCCTCTACAAGTGTGTGAGGCCCCATTATGCTCATCACACAAGTAGGCTATCATAACATAATCTCATAGTGCACCTTCGCGTGTCTATGCATGTGGCATCATGTCCTCAAGCCCAGCTCGCTACCATCATCAACATGTCATCATCACCACCACTGTGTCAGAACATCAGTGGGGTGTGGCATTGTATCCATTGCATCATGTTGGAACATGTGTAGATACGGTGTATGCAATACATATATGAGCATATTAATATGGGGCTACTCGAGCTTCACCTTTCATACAGATGAGGTTGACTCGTTAATGCTAGGTCAACGCCCCTATGGATGGCTAGGCATAAATTAACAATCCAATGCTGCTATACTCAAAACTGTGGGGTTTAGGCTAGCACATATGGATCAAGTACCCTAATCCATCATAAGGGAAAGTAGTGAGTATGTTTCCTCGGGATCGATTGAGCTAAGACTACTCTGCGTCGCAATATGCGTACGCTACACACTCTGCCCAAGGAACTTTGTGGCTGCTACTACCCCTTCACAGATTGAGGGACTAGAGAACCAAAAGAAAAGAATCCATGAAACTAGCTTTTGGCTCCTCTTATATGTATAGATTTTCAACCACACGTGGGTTGGCTCTCAATCAGGTAACAAACATACAAACACACATAATGGTATGGTTAATCCCACACCAATTACAACATATTCAGAATGGATGGGTACACCGTATCTCCATCCTCGGACCTATGGGTTTGGGCCCACAAAGCAAGTACGGGGTATTCACAACACTCAATCGATGCACAGTTACTTGTTTCTCACATCTACAAGGGAAGTACAATTACATACATAATTCCACAAGTACACTTACTTCCCAACAACTACGTGGTTCAAAACTTTACATCCTTCCACAATCCAACATGACCATCGTGATCACTTAAGAACTTCACTTAACAAATTCACTAGGACAACATAATGGGCTCATATGAAACCAGAGTGCCTAGTATTTGAACCTAGTGCTCTGATACCAAGTTGTAATGCCCATCGTGCAAACCCCAAAGAACACACACATAGCAAATAATTTTTTTATTTAAAAATAATACAATTAAACATGCAAGAAACATTAACCATAATCACATAACACATTACATTACACTATTACGCTTAGCTCTATGGGGCACGCGAGGTTACCTCACAAACAACTAACAACGAAAGTAAAAGATAACAACATAACTATTAATATTATAAACCATGAATAAGAATACATCCAATAACCAAGAGCGAGAATATTAATACATCACATAATACAATCATAATGAATCACTTTTAACAAGTTACAATTGATCCTAACTATTACATCATCATTTTAATATTACATTACAATCTCTTGATTAATAATTACATCAAATTTCCCAAACATGTGGGATAATATAAATACAATGAAATCTGAATTACAAAGGAACATTGGTGCAACACCAACTGTAGAAATGCTGAGAAGATAGACTGCTGATGGGGAACCCAACGGGTGAGGAGCACGTTCCACCCTACCATGTGAATTATGAATAACTCACCCCCCGTGCTCAGAGGTGACAAGGAAGTTAACTTGACCATGACTGTCAAACCGACTCCATGAACAACATAGTATGAATACAATTACAAATCAAGGTTACAATGACATAGACCACAACATTCACGAGTCAGAAATAAGATAAAGATAAGAAAATCACCACAATTAATCAAAGCAATGACAATTAAACAAGTCCAAAGAACATTCATAAATCATTCTCAAAAGAATCTAAAACACATTAAGCATACAACTTCCAAAACACATTTCCAGAGGCAATAATCAACAAAGCAAACGGGTGTCTAGTGGAGAGTGTCATCACATAGCTCTCATGGGATCTCCTGGCCCTTCCTCCAACTGAGGCGCCGGCCCCCACGAAGAGCCACTCTCCCTAAGACCCCTAACATAAAACAAATCCAGGCAAGGGTTGAACTCAACAGATAAAGCACATAACTCAAAACCACGCCACGGGAGGCATAATTCATCTCACAGTAATTCATAACAAAATTCAACAACCTGTACAACCCTTCCATCATAAAACCAATAAGTTTCAACTCCAAAAGGTATAACCAAGGTGAGGATAACATTCAACATTAACATGCCTCTGGAACACAGTTTCACAAATTACAACCAGGTTCCCACATCCAAGAGTAAAATTTACAACCATTAAATGGAAAACGATAACAAGACCACACGATTTCATGAAAGCAAGGAAAGCGTTCACTTTCGATTGCATAACATATTTCAATTTTGAGGTCGATATAAAGAAAACACAATATGTTCAACAAAATTTATATAATTTGATGCCTATAATCAAACCATAATCCTACATCAAAATATTTAATTCTTAAAAAAAAAAAGAACACCAGATATATATATATCTACAATAATACATTAAATTTTATTATAATAAAAATCATTAATATTTTATTTCTAAAAAAATTACATTTCTTTATTTCTATTTTTTTTAAATAACATAATAATTATATATATAAACAAAATAAACAATAATATATATATATATATATATATATATATATATATAAAATGAATTTAAAAGAGTAAATATAGAGGGACCAAATTAGGGGACGTAGCTGATCCCCACGGGCCTGCTATGCTTGATCCTACGGGCTGCGGATAATGTGAATCCATAAGGACCTCTGCGGCTGATGGAGTGCCACGAAAGAGCGAGGGTAGATGCGGCACGCGTGCCTCCCCAAACCCCAACAAAACCATAATCATGGATAGAATTCGATTGCCCTTTTTAAATTTTAAATTTTTATTTAATCTTTAATTTATTTTTATAAAATAAAATTCTATCCTTTACCCAGTACGTACGCCGATGGTAGTCGGCCATGAATTCGATTTTGAAATACAATTTTTGAATAACTTTAAATGTCAAGAATATAGTTTAATATATATATATATATATCACTCCACATAATATAATATGATAAATCACAGATTCTTGAAATAAACTTTTGATATATTTAAATATATAAGTATATATATATATATCATATAATATCCATTTCTCGTTCAGAAGTAAATCCACAGCACAACAAAAATTATATATATATAAATATATCTTTTATCCATCAATAAAACAATTAGGCTATAATTTCCTCTATAATAAGAAATCAGGTAACTTTCTCTGTACTATATCTGAGTTCAACTTATAATATTTTTATATAAGAATATGTATATATATATATACCAGAAATGTATGTATATATATATATTCAAATTAACCTATTTATTAAAAGAACAATGTCATTTATAAACAATTTATAAAAGGAGCTACAAAATATTTTCAAGATCATAGAAATTCCTTCATGATAGTTTTCTATTTATCAACTATGAAAATTTCTAACAAAGATCCTCCTTTCAATCGTATTTATTCATTTACTAATTTATATCTTTTGAGTCAGAAGACTAAAGGAGAAAACGAGTGGAACCTGGAGTCCTGCGCTCTCGAGAATCGGATGAAGCTTGCTTGATCCCGATGGCCTGTACGAAGTGCTTCAAATTCCTGCTTCGATATCTCCTCTACAGAATTTTGTGCTCGAACTCGAATCCGATTATTTGTTCAGAAGACTCTCCAGAATAACACCAGCAAAAGATTGACAATCTCTTTCTAAAACTCTCTTCAAAATATAGCAAGCAAAAGAATGAACTTATATATATATATATTTTTAAAACTTCAGAAGATTCAAAAATACATAACCATTAACTTGTGCAACTTCTGTCTCAATAATCCTCTGTGTGTGAAAACTCTCCAAAAATTTTAGTTAAATAAAAGATAATACCATTCCATTGCAAAAGCTCTAAAAATCATCAATAAAAGAAATTATATCTTTGAAAGCAAGCTTTTCAGTCAAATCTCAATTCTCATTCGTTCACACAACTTTTTCATTCTTTTATTTATTTATTTTTCTATTTTCAATACTTTTTGTTTTAATTTCCGTTTTTACAACTTTACTTGCAAAGCACATTATGTAATTAATTCAAATAATTTATTCTAACAATTATCCTCAACAGGATAATTAATTATAATAATAAAACACAATTCAATATTTTAATTATCATTTAATAAAATACATGACTTTTAAAAATAACTAAAACATTTAAATATTTAAATACAATTTAATCTAACATTAAAATAAACAATCATTTCCATCATTTAAATAAAATAAATCACAGCTTATAAAATACCAACATTAATAAAATACGACATAACACAACCAAAAACCACAATAACGACAACTACAAAAACGTACAATAACAATCAAACAAGACGGTCTGACATCATGGGACAGGATGACTTCCAAGTCATCTCTGTTTCAACATTATGTCGTTGGGTTATTGGTGCTCGCCCTGTCTTGTCGAAGCAGGTGGAATCGAGACTATGTACCTGCAATCCCTGCATACAAACGAAGTCGTGTACATGTGCATACATATATAAAAAATCAAAGTATTGCATTGTGAGAAGGAATCGCAGCGTAGCAAGGCACCTGCGAACGAGTGGTGCTACACTGTCCTTCATCACATCTATCCAAACAATATAATATAACCGATAAATTAATCATTTCTAAACTAACAAATCATATCATAACATAATTTACTAAATTAATGCATCGCAATGTTATTGAAATAAAACTAATATCACCAATCACAATACCATATGAATAACCATGTCCTCAAATGTATAGGCATAAACATCAAGGTCTACTAACCAATCCAAACAATAACAATCTCATCATAGTATCAAAGTACCAAATCAAAACATAAAAAAAATAAATCTGCTTGAAGTAGCGGGAGGTATTACAATTCACCTTTCATTTTATAGGACATATTTAAGAACCACAAGTACATAACATAATCATCCAAATTAGGTAACATCCTTGAAATACAAAGCTTGAAATGAGATGTAGGACTTATTTGGATCACTCATAAAACAATGTCTAATTTCCTTTGCTATATAGGTATATCCACATTACAATTTCCTAGAGAGAGAAAGATAGATCATTTTCATAAGGTTTACCATTGTAACTAGTGACATCCACAATATGCCAACACATAGTCACTTTATTTATCACCTTTAATCTATCTTACCACGGGTTAATGGAATGCTCAGAAGAACATAGAGTTGCATAGTCACATGCAAGACATGGCTTTACAAAACCACTACAACGCCAAGCTCCATATTGAACTTCTAACCATTTTTTTATATAGAATTTAAACATTTTAAGGTTTTGGTCTTTAACTAGTTTTACTAGTGTCTTATTTTTTCACCAAAAAAAAATGGTTTTTTTTTTACACAATTTTTTGATCGATTCATTCAATTTTTAAAAATTATATTTTTAAATTCAATAATTTATTCTACACATAATTTAAAAAATAAAAATTGATTAATTTTTTCAAAATTAGGGGGCATCAAGCATAATTTTTAATTTTTTTTAAGATGTGTCCACTTTGAAATTTATTAAGAAAAAGGTAAATACATTACATATACTAATACATGATCTTAGCTTAATTTCTACTACTTATCTAGATTGTAAAATAAATAAAAAACTCAAAAAACATGGAGGTGCACATGACACTATGATCTATTTTTGGTAAAAAATAGGACCACTTTGTGTGCCCCCAAAATTTGATGCTCTTAATATCCACCATTTTAAAAAAAATGGTTTAGAAACTATATTTTCAGCATTAGAATTCTTGTTGTTATCACATTGTCAAAATTTGAGCATAAATATGTCAAATCACTTGTCAAAGTTCAACTATTGTTGATTTAAAAGAGTGGCCACTTTTGGGCCCCTTCCCTCCCATTTCCATGCACTTACCCATGACCTTAGTAGGACAAGGAATCCATATCAAAGTAATATTAAATCTTTCTTAATAGCCATTTCAAGTTTATAGTTCCCTGAAAGGTAAATGTGTATGAGAAAATAGATCATACAATTGTCCAAGATAATCTAAATGTAAATGTCCAAATCTAAATGATCAATATTCCAAGGGAAATTTAAAACTATAAATTTCACTCACAAAATTAAAAACCAATTAGAACCTAGACTGGGACCAAAAATAAAATAAAACTAGGGAAATAGATAAAGCTTGATGTATAAATGCGTAAACCTAGATATACATAATCAATCATTGTCCATATTGTTGTTCAAATCCAAAGTTGTGAAAAATAAATAAAGGTGGGTGTGAAAAGAAATAGTCCACACAACATGAATTTTAACAAGGCTCTAATAAATTTTACATCTAGATTTGAATGCAAATTAAATTTCCAAGTCCAAATAATAGAGAGCTTGATGACTATAACCTAAACTTGGAATAGTTTAAGAAATAAGCCACAAGAATCCAAAATTAAATCTAGGTTTTTAAAACAACAAAAAACCATGAAAAATTAAAAATAGAGAGGAAAATTAATCAATTGATCCCTAGTTTACAAAGAAAAGTAGGATACATTCATCATAAAACATTAATTACCCTATGAATCATTTATTTAAGACCCATTTTGCTAATCCATAACTTGATAATACATCATAGTGCTAAATTTATTTAGTTTGTTGCACACACCAACCCTAACCCTAAACCAATCGATTGTTTGAATAAATTTATCCCTTTCCCTAGTTAAGATAGGTCTAATCACTTTAGACTTCAACCCTCCTTGAATAGGTCTCATATGTAACCCTTTAAATGGACTATATTGTGTTGTGACCTAATCTCACTCAATTCTAAATTTAAAATGTCCTACGTTGAGCCAACCCTTTCAAAATTTGACCCTTCTTGCTAGCTTGTATGCAAATACCTCTTGAATTGAACATCTAGGATGTGAGTTTATAGAAAAACCTAGTTGATCAATACTAATAAAAACAAGGAGAGATAGAACTAAAAATTAGTATAATAAATCATTTCCAATATCATTAAAGAATAACATCATCCTATACATTATCATTGACATTAGATGAATTACATTACTCTCTTGGTGTGTCTTTTCTATTAAATATCATTGGAAATGGGTTTGACTTTTTATTAAATAAGTCTTAAGGCTTCTCTATGAACAAACCACACCTCACTACACCTTTTTGTACAACTCATGTTTCAAATGTAAGTACAAGTGAAGGAAAACATGTCTCATAATCAACAATAGCGGAGGAAAAATCTAATCTAGATAAGTATAATTGTGTCAAAATACTAGACCAAGAGTGTGAATTAGTCCAAGGTGTAGGGACCACCATTATCAATCTATTTCAATATTTTAATAGTCTAATTTTAGTTATTTTGCATTAATTACAACATCAATCAATTACAAAGAAAAATCAATAGTCAATTTTAAAATAGGTAAGAATCATAATATCCTTGTCTTTATCATTTAAATGCTTTTGTCTCAAATTATATTAATTTGCTTTTGATTGTTATTTAAATTGTTATATTATTCATATGGACTCAAATTAATTGTGGGATCATTTTTATTTCCCTACAAGTGTTTACAATATAATTTAAATTTTATACCTATAATACATTAAAGGGTTGAGATTTTGACCATACACTTTAGGAATCTATCTTTATTGAATTGTGAATTTATGTTCTTTTATGACCTAACTGCATTTGAAAATTAGTTTAAAGTATAAGAAACATCATTATGAGCACACTCTTATCTTATAATAATCATTTCATCATTAAATCTAAGTTTTTTCACACTAATGATAATATCAATTGATCAAAGAGAAAAACCAATAGCCATATTGAATCAACTAAAAAATATCTTATTGATCTCTTTATCGTTTACATATCTCTATCTCAACTCATATTAATTTAATTTGATTGTTTTTTTTTATATATATAATTTTGATATGATTATAATAGAGAAAAAATGATAATAATAGAAAAGTGGATTACCTTGTTGGTCATAAGTTATCATGGCCATTTATTCAAATTTATTTTTCTATATTATTGTGAATTAATAATAGTTGATTATTGGTTACATGTTAAAAGGTTATATAGAATGTAACATAAAATAGTTTCTAAAAATATTAATGAATGAATTTGCTATAATTTTGTATTTTAGACTGTAAGGCCAAATGATTCATTGTTAAAAAGCTAACTTGTCTCTAGTATAATATGTCTAAAGTAAGATTATTTTCTCTCTCTAGCAACACGTACCTATATATAAGGATTGAAGTAAATATTTACAACAATTCTAGTAAAAAAAATAGGAAGATATTTTTTGACAACTCATTGATATTGGAAGTACATATAATCTTAAGTGTATAAATAATCAAACTCTTTCAATTTAGTGCTTCAGATTGAGTATTTGTTCCATCTAATTCATCTAAGACATAATCCCTACTTCATCTATTTTTCAAATGTTGAGTTTTTGCATTTAGAAAGACTTGATCCTTAGTGAACTCTTTATAAACTATTCAACTTCACCAAAAAAACAAAATTCAATTGACAACTCAAATAAATTTTAAGTCTTTTTTACTATTGAAATATAAAAATATACTTGATGTAAACATAACTCACAAACTATTTAGCCTCTTCCTAACAAATGCATTTAAAACAACTAAGAATTCTTAAAAGAAACACTCTCCATAGAGAAGCAAAAGCATTCAAGATAATTTATTGAACACTTAAGATGCACCAATCTATAGTTAGCTAGTCATTAAAATTTTGGAGAGATTTTTAAATTTAAATAATAATTTCATTTTTAGAAAGACATGATTTTTTGTGAACTCTTTATGAACTACTCAACTTCACAAGAAAAACCAAAATCCCATTGACAACTCTAATAATTTTTTTTTTTTTCTTACTACTAAAATGTAATAAATACGTTGAAAATAAATAACCGACGTATAGACAATTTACAAACTATTTAACCTCTTCCTAGAAAATGCATTCAAAACAACTAGGAATTATTAAAAGAAACACTCTCCATAAAAAAACAAAAGCATACAAGATAATTTATTTAACACTTAAGATGTACTAATCTATATTTAATTAATCATGTGTATTTTGGAGGTACTTTTAAATTTAAAAATAATTTCATAAACATTATTTTACATTTAGAAATACTTGATCCTTAGTGAACTCTTTATCAACTTCACAACAAAAAATCAGAATTCATTGATAACTCTAATAAATATTAATTATTGTTTTAAAATTAAAATATAACAAATATTTTGAAAATAAATAACTAATGTAAAAACAACTTACAAACCATTTAACCTCTTTCTAGCATACACATTCAAAACAACTAGGAATTCTTAAAAGAAACACTCCATAAAGATGCAAAATCATTAAAGATAATTTATTGAACACTTAAGATACACCAATCTACATTTAATTAATCACGTTAAAAAGATGGTTTTGTACTGAAAAAGTGATCGCGACTAAAAATATAAACAATGAGAATGTTGTGTTACATAAAGAGTGATCTTGTATTGAAAAAGTGATCGCGCACTAAAAAAATAATCAATGAAAATGTTGTGTCACATCTTCATCCTATGATGTCAATAATACCATTATATGATGCCAATATGCATTTAATCAGTCACGTTAAAAAGATGATTTCGTATCAAAAAAGTGATCTTGTATTGAAAAAATATTCTCGCCCTAAAAATATAACCAATAAAAATGTTGTGTTACAACTTCACCATATAATGTCAAAAATACTATCATTTTCCTATTGACTCAAAACATTGCATCTTCTACAATATTCTTAAACATGGCATGGCAGCCACAGGAGTCTCTCGATCTTCATAAATGGACTTGAAGGGCTTACCTGCTTGGAAGTTCTTTTAAACTACTCCACTCCTAATATTCCCCCACGGTTTCTGAATGCACCTAAATCTGATTCTCCTTGTTTTGGCACCCACTAATGTACGAACTATAATCCCACCACAAATCAAAATACCCAGTACATACACCCACTGTATCATCTCTGTCGTTTCATCAATCTCACACCGACATTTTAGTGTACAATGTGCTCATATGTTAACCGTGCATTTCATCTTCTTTATCTTATTAAAAGTATCAAACAAAAACTCAAGTCCCTCTCTGGAACTACGAATCAAATCATAGTAGAATCAATGAGTAGCTTGAACTCTAATGGGTCAGAATCAGAATCAGAGATTGTGCTACACACCAGTAACCAAATATTCTATTGAAATCTGTACGAGCAATGATAGGGAATGGAGACTAAATCCTAAAACAACATCAGAAAGCCTGTTTCACTTTATAGTTTCCATTGTGGAGCTCTCTTTCATACTCGTACAAGATGTGACAGGACCACTGAGCCGTGAGTTTTTATACTTTCTTCATCTGTTATATGTTGAGATCTTCTTGAAAGGACTGCCAATTAGCTCCTTAATATGGTGTGTACAAAACCCATCATGCCAGTTGCTTTAGTGACACATTAATTGTGCAATCATTATGTTTTGATTGCAGAGGAAACAGATTTGTATCTCTAGATATTTTATCTGAGAGAGAAATATTTTCAACAATGCCATCATCTTGTACTTGCTTCAGTCGTTGGTGATATCATATCAGAGAGTAACAAGTATCTTATACCATCCTTTAACCAATCTTCAATTAGAACATGGTGGAAGGTTCATTTCCTTCATTCTTATTATTGATTTTCCTTCATTCATGTTTTGCATTGAGGTTTTGAAATCGGTAAAAAATTGTTTGGAATATGTGACAATATAATAGTGTGTTTCATTATTGATTTAAGATATTTTATTATGTCGATATTTTATGCTTATTTCAATTGTTGATGATATCATATAAGTTGTTTATTGTGGTAGAGTAAAAGGCATCCCATATCATCTTTTAACCATCTTCAATTAGAACATGGTAGATGGTTCATTTCCTTTGTTCATATTATTGGTTATTAAAGTATTGAATATTTTTGCATTGAGATTTTGGAATCGCTAAAAATTGTTTGGAATATGTGACAATAAAATAGTGTGTTTCATTGTTGATTTAAGATATTTTATCATGTCAATATTTTATGCTTATTTCAATTGTTGATGATATCATATAAGTTGTTTATTGTGGTAGAGTAAAAAGCGTCTTGTGCCATCCTTTAACCATCTTCAATTAGAATATGGGAGAAGGTTCATTTCTTTTGCTTATATTATTAGTTATTGAAGTAATGAATATGGGAGAAGGTTCATTTCTTTTGCTAGTTAATATTCATAATTTTAATTATAAATAATTCACCTAGTTAATGGCTCATGTAATTCAATATAAAAAAAAATAGATTTACCTCAAGAAGAATGAAATCATCAAATTTGGATTACGTTTTTAACCAAATTTACCTTTAGATTGGCTAGGGTTACCTTTATATACTCTTTATTGTGCTTGTCCATCCATCCTATGTAGTCGCTTAGAAGGTATCAACTATCCTAGTCCTTCTTATGACTAAAATTCACTTTAGGGAACACAAAACACATTAGTAACCCATTGGTTAAATATATATTTAACATCATTTCTTTCTCGTAGATTAATTCAATTTTTCATTGCAAGATATATCATAAATCAAAACCCACTTCATCATTGCTAATTAAATATCATCTCGACTAGATAATTACTATTCTAGTTTTGATGTTGTTCAATAATTCACCTTTCATTTTTTTAGCGATGGGCTATATATAGTGTGAAGGTTTGACACGAAACTTTGTCTCACGTCGTAATAAGACTATTGGTTGCCTTGAAACTGCGAAGTAGTTTGTGGTTTACAGATTGATTTTTTTAGCACGACAATATTTAAGACAATCAGATTTTAGGAGATCAAATCGGATTTCAAGATCTCTCTTATCATCACCGTCCATGAGACCTCACTGGCTCTATGTAGGTTTGTCCAGAAGCAATGGATACGCGTAATACTTTTCACATACACGTCTATCAGTGCAGTCACAACAACAACATTTGAGAGACAACTGCTTTCAACTATGTTTTTATGAATCTCCTTGCCCAGCTCCAAAAATCCCATTTCGACACGTAATGGGAGGATGCTCGCAAACATCTGGTTCACTCACTCATTTATGGGCTTTCTCTGTCTTACGAGGTAGGGTTTTCAAACAGTTAAAACATCTTCAAATCAAAAACAGGAAAAAAGATAAAAATTAAAAAGACCAATTGTTCTGCTTTTTTTAATTTCACAGAGGAGATAATTGTATATAGTCGGCTACCATTGCTTTTGTTTACTGTTGGAAATTTTATGATGTCCAGCTAGGGTTTTAATTTTTGATCGGATACACCCTAATTTCCTTGAAAATTTCAGCAAAACCCTTTTGATCCTTGTAATTTTTGAAGAAACATTGTGCAAATTTGAAGAAGTTGTATGGAACAGGACTTAATATGTTACAAGTATTATTGGATTCACTTTTGGATTTACCCAAAAGTTTACTTGTAGAACTGAACAACATGGCAGAAAATATGGAACTAAGTTTGTTCGTAGAGCAGAAAGGCTTGCCCTTGCCTCTCTGCCAGAAATTCGGTCCGCTTCCTCGCTATCTCTCGCCCATATTCAAGCTGTTGCGGCCAAGTTCGGCAGGTGAGAAATCTTTCAGCAGGCGCTGGATTAGTACTTTGCATTTTCTGCTCCAGATTCAGTGTCTTGTACGAACAACCTCATGATTTTGGAGGAGCAGGAATGGTAAAGGAACTTGTAAATGTCTTAATTCTCATTTCTAAGTAAGAAGAAAAATTCATTCGAGATGTTTTAACCTACAATTTCTAGAAAAAGACTTTTCACTCAATACATTTCAACATAAAGATACATGAATTGCATTTCCATAGATGTTTGTTTCCTGTAATCGTTTACTGAGAATATTTTAACAATGTTAAAACCTATTGGAAAATTGATTTAGACAACAAGCAGGTGTGGCATGAAATGCCAAATAAATTGATTCGCTTACAAATTTCTCTAAATGAGAACTTGCATTCTCTACATGTGTAATCTCTCAATTGCATGTAATTTGTATTTTTACTACTTAAGGAGAACTGAGATCTGAGATACATATATTGCAGGTGAAGAAGATAAAGCTGCAAGAAAGACATGTTTCTCAAACAACAAATGTATCTTTAACCGATCGCTCTATGCAATAAAGCATTACATTTTTGTGTACGAAATGAATATCACCTGACAGAATTGCAAGTAATTTATACTTGTAAACAAAAAAAAAGAGTATATCACTAGTATTTTAGTAGAAAAAGTATATATGAAGATTGTAAATCATGACCATAAGCCATTAGGATCATCTTCATGACGATGTTGGACTCTTGGCAAACCTCTGCTCCACACCTACGAAATGGTCAATCTAGTGTCAATTTTTTAGAAAAATAACCTACGTTCACAAACTAAGCTGACTGTTGTTAAAGAACATTAACCCGAATCCAAATTTACAACCTTCACAAAACTTCTAGGTCTAGTAAAACTTGTGAGTTGAATTTTTTGTCGAATTACCAACTCCTTGTTCTCCTATAAATACCAGTTCACATGAAATGATACATATTTTACAAAATGTTTCAGTTACGAAACAATTTCAAGTTACTAAAAATTGAACAATTATCCCACAGCGATTTCAGTTTTGAAAGTAATAGAAATCTCACTTTACAAATCTAACAATCAACAAGCATACCATGCTTGAAGAGGAATTAACCATACAAAGTTTAGCAGTTGGTTTTTCAACCAGCGCAACTCATTTTTCCCCAAATTTGCATTGAGAAACTAGTGTTGTGAGGGAAATACATCCAGGTGAATCCATGCCATCTCAAATGCTTGCAGCCAAGTGAACTTATTGTCCAATCATAAGAAGTAATGAATTGCTACACTAGCCTTCATTGAGCCACATATCAAAATTTATATGACCGAATGCTCAAAGGGACCCTCTCCTTAAGATCTTTGTGCCGGTACTTGACCCTTTTTGTAAATAGCAAATAATGTCGTAGCTTTAGGATGCCCCTTTAAAATCTTGATAACAAATTCTACCTCCCGCATATTTGTGATTGTCCTAAACAACTTGATTTTAAGATTCTCAAACCCGCTCATGGATTTCATTTTTTTCCAAACAAAAAACCGAGGCTTTATAACTTTTCCCAATTTTTTAACCATTATTGCTCTATACTTAATCACAACGTTTGAAGAAAGCTCCATGTTATTAACCATAAATTCCATCTTTTCCCGAATATTTTCTTCAGTTAAACCAAACATGGGAGGAGAAAGCCTAAATAATTCCATAGTGTCCCATACGAGAGTCCACATAGTTGAAAATTATGAATTTTGGCCTCCAGTGTTGCCATACAACAAATGGCCACAATGATGAGAACATGTTTGTACATTTTGCTCCCTCTTTTGATACCGATTTTCTTAAGGAGATCGACCTGAGCAGTCGCAGAATGCTCGGCCTTAAGACCAAAAGCTTGGTGAGCTCCAAACCACGAAAGCCGCAGCTCTCCCAAAATGCAATGGAGGGTTTTAGGGTAGTCTCCACGCTGAATGTTAGAAACACAATTTGAGCAGAATCTTGAGGTAAGTCACTTGCCATGGTCTCAGTGAGTCTTATTTTTCAAATCTATATGTCACGGTGATGTTTATTTGTTCTGTTTTATTGCATTTTAAAACAATTATGTTGTTAACTATTAAATGCAGCCATGGTTCTTTAAGGTAAGTCACTTGCCATGGTCTCGGTGAGTCTTATTTTTCAAATCTTTATGTCATGGTGATGTTTATTTGTTTTGTTTTATTGCATTCTAAAACAATTATGTTGCTAACTATTAAATGCAGCCATGGTTCTCTAGAAAGTTTAAAAGGCTGCAAAAATCTTGTCTAAAACTTCTTCGAAATGTTGGGTATTTCTGCCCTTTTTCTTCTTAATTATATATTCTTTTCTTTTTATTAAAGTTGCATTGGTCAGAATATTTTTTCTAATATTCTCTATTCTTCTCTCCTGCATATCGAGATTCATTAGGGGAGTCCCATATGGCAGTCAAATGCACCCACCCAGCTGCAGCCTTCACTCTCATTCTCCCCTTTGCTGAAGAGAATAGGTTGAGTATTTTTTTATAGGGTCAAGATGAGTAATTTAGGACTTCGCCATGAGCATGGCTATAAATCTATAAATTGCCTTCTCATGTTAAATAAAATTCACTTTTTACTAAACTATATTTAGGAGGAAAAAGGATCATAATTAAAGTAAATTTTTTTTGTGCCTGAAGCAACCATCATTTTCTTTAAAACTCATTTTTCTCCTGATATTAGTGCTAAATCAAAATGGGAAAATATTTTTGGGAATGGATGTTGGGGCCAAGTTGTACTTTACCCTTAAGTAATATTAAGTCTATTTTAATTTCTAGATACAATTGATGTTTTTTTTATACAATTATGCAACCATAATTAAGGGTCACATAGTGTGCATATACCTATCTTATATTTTTCTATCGGCATAACCCTTGCACCCTTTCTGGTGCAAGTGCTAGTATAGGACATATTTAAGAACCACAAGTACATAACATAATCATCCAAATTAGGTAACATCCTTGAAATACAAAGCTTGAAATGAGATGTAGGACTTATTTGGATCATTCATAAAACAATGTCTTATTTCCTTTGCTATATAGGTATATCCACATTACAATATCCTAGAGAGAGAAAGATAGATCATTTTCATAAGGTTTACCATTGTAACTAGTGACATCCACAATATGACAACACATAGTCACTTTATTTATCACCTTTAATCTATCTTACCACGGTTAATGGAATGCTCACAAGAACATAGAGTTGCATAGTCACATGCAAGACATGGCTTTACAAAACCACTACAACACCAAGCTCCATATTGAACTTCTAACCATTTTTTTATATAGAATTTAAACATTTTAAGGTTTTGGTCTTTAACTAGTTTTACTAGTGTCTTATTTTTCACCAAAGAAACATGTTTTGTTTTCTTTTACACAATTTTTTGATTGATTGATTCAAATTTTTAAAATTATATTTTTAAATTCAATAATTTATTCTACACATAATTTAAAAAATAAAAATTGATTAATTTTTTCAAAATTAGGGGGCATCAAGCATAATTTTTAATTTTTTTTAAGATGTGTCCACTTTGAAATTTATTAAGAAAAAGGTAAATACATTACATATACTAATACATGATCTTAGCTTAATTTCTACTACTTATCTAGATTGTAAAATAAATAAAAAACTCAAAAAACATGGAGGTGCACATGACACTATGATCTATTTTTGGTAAAAAATAGGACCACTTTGTGTGCCCCCAAAATTTGATGCTCTTAATATCCACCATTTTAAAAAAAATGGTTTAGAAACTATATTTTCAGCATTAGAATTCTTGTTGTTATCACATTGTCAAAATTTGAGCATAAATATGTCAAATCACTTGTCAAAGTTCAACTATTGTTGATTTAAAAGAGTGGCCACTTTTGGGCCCCTTCCCTCCCATTTCCATGCACTTACCCATGACCTTAGTAGGACAAGGAATCCATATCAAAGTAATATTAAATCTTTCTTAATAGCCATTTCAAGTTTATAGTTCCCTGAAAGGTAAATGTGTACAAGAAAATAGATCATACAATTGTCCAAGATAATCTAAATGTAAATGTCCAAATCTAAATGATCAATATTCCAAGGGAAATTTAAAACTATAAATTTCACTCACAAAATTAAAAACCAATTAGAACCTAGACTGGGACCAAAAATAAAATAAAACTAGGGAAATAGATAAAGCTTGATGTATAAATGCGTAAACCTAGATATACATAATCAATCATTGTCCATATTGTTGTTCAAATCCAAAGTTATGAAAAATAAATAAAGGTGGGTGTGAAAAGAAATAGTCCACACAACATGAATTTTAACAAGCCTCTAATAAATTTTACATCTAGATTTGAATGCAAATTAAATTTCCAAGTCCAAATAATAGATGTAGTACCTCCATTTATGCTTATGTTTACCGCTGGTGTTTTCACATTGTTAGGACTTGGCACCTTGTTTTGCAAGTATTGACCGAATTTTGAGCTACGCGGATTCGCTTTTGTGATAAGATGATAAACAATGTATGGTGGGATACTAATTTCCATACGTTTTGTAATAGCGTAGGATATTTCCTCTCGCATCTTATTGCTATATATATATGTTATGGTAGACTAACTGCTATTTTAATTCTGTCAGCCTAATGTGACGGTATCGGGTGTGGAGAACGGAGTTGCATCACTCGCCAAGCAGCGTCTTGCGATTTCAAGTGGATTCTCCACGTGTGTTTTGTACAAATGGGATTGCGTATATATATGCATGTTATTTATTTGGATTGTAGGGATTAGTGTGCATGACACCTAATTCACTCGGGTTACCTCGGGGTTTGTTGTCAGACTCAAATCATAATTGTTGATTGGGAGTGGTGTAGTAAATACGGTTTTATCCCATTCTAGTCTTAAAATAATGATATTGTCAATTTTAGTTTGAGTCTTTTGGTGGTCTTGTTTGTCTCTGATTGATTGATTGTTTCTTTAAAGGAAAATTTTGTCAATTTTATGATAAGGCTTGTTATTCTTTAATTTATCAAGTTGATTTTAATTAAATAAATAAATAAATAAAATTAAAGTTAATTCCTTATTGTGTGAATAGATTTTAATTTTAAATTAATTATTATGTGGGAAATGGTATTCTAATTGTTAAATAAATAAATAAAATAAAGAAAAGGAAATTTGTATTTTGAAATTGAAAATTGAAATTCAAAAGGTATCTCCAATTTTATTAAGGAAGAAATGAATGATTGCCTTGAGGTTGTTAGAAGATATTTTCTTCTCGGCATGTGTGGCAGTGGAATTAATTGTTTTTTGGTTGAGGATTTTCTTGGATGTTAGCTGGGATTTGGGGAAAATAGAGGATTACCTTTTCTTCACGGGAAATGAAATAAGAGTTTTCTGTTAAAAATGATTTTTGGGAAGAATTTGTGATTTCCCTTGTGAATTGTTGTATATTTCTAGAAGATCTCTTTGGTTTGGTATTAGCTTCCTTTTGGATTTGGGTTTTCTGGAGAAGCTTTGGAGGATTGCACGCAACAAGCAACAGAGGCTCTCTTCTACAGGCAGTTTTCAAGCTACAAGAAAGCAGGTACTTTCCTTTGTATTTAATTTGTTTTCTTTAGAAAAAATTGTCTGAGGAAATATTTGTTTTGTGAAAGCTGTATTTCTTCTCGAAGATTTTTGTAAAATAATTCTGTTAAAATTTGATTTCCTCTCTGTGAAAATTATGAAAACAAAGTATTATAGAGAAATCAAAGAGTAAAATAGAGATTTATTTAATAGTAGAAAATCTACAAAAGAAATTGACAAAATCTTAGAAGGGTTTTATGTTAAAATCATCTGTTAAAATTGGTGATTAATTTGGGGTTTTGTAATAAAAACCTCAGTTAATGAATTTATTAATTTGGGAATAAATTGTTCATATTTGAAGCTTTTCCAATTTCCTGTTGAAAACTTTGTTAAAAATTATTGCCCAGTTACACTATTATATTGCTATTTAAATTTTATATATGCATTCATATATGTATGTATATTAGTGTTAAATATACATATACATATACAAATACATAAATAAAATTAATTTATTTTAAATAGCAGTGAATTTTAATGTTTAAAATCGTCGTACACGAAATTGTTTCATCGAAATTTTTGAGATTAAAAAATATATATAGAAATGAAACCCTGTGTATTTTTATGGCCGCGAGGGTTTTTCCCAACAGTCGTCGCCCCTAAAGGAAGCGACGATGGGAGAGGGCTACAGCCGCTCCCACAGCCGCCACCCCTAAGGGAGGCGACGGTGGGAGCAACTCTCAGCTTGCCGCCCGTTACACAGGCCGGCCCATGTATGGAGTCGTCGCCTTTTGTAATAGTGACGCCGGCCCGAGTGTAAAGTTTCGGCTTTAGACAAAATTTAAAATAAATACTTTCCTATCATTTAAATATAATCTTTTATTTATATATTTGATTTAAATGAATTAAATATATATATATATATAATTTGTTATTTGTTTAAATTGATATTCAATTAATGTTTTATTTAATAGGTGCATGGAATGCATGTGAATAAATATTCTTTAAAATATGATTTAAAAAGAGGATTTAGTATATTTATGTAACACCCCTCCATTTTGTGCTTTGTTAATCAGACAATGTTTTCTCTATGATGCCTTGTGTCTTGATTATGTTAATGATGTAAACTTCATCAGTTAGTGATACTGTATTGGTGAAGGGGACGGGAGCACATCACTCGCATGCGAGCGCCCTGTGATTCCACGAATTCCTCTTCACGGTGTGTTTTATTATTATGTTATATGCATGTTCGACATTCGTATGGTTGCAGGATGCAGGTACAGGACATTGACTCCACCTAGTTCCACAGGTCTGAGCGTGTCCCTTGTCCGATGGAAATCGATTGGGAGATAGTAGCTAGGTTTTCCTATGTCAAGCCACCACCCTAGTCACCGTGTGTCGTCGGGTTGTAGTCGGGTTTGGTTGTTTCATGTTGCCCGGATCACCTTGGTCTTTAATTAAATTCGAGTTAAAATGGCTTATGTTGCTTAACTGCTGATTAAATGCTCTTGGTTGTGATGCTAGGAAATTATTTACTGTATTAATTAATTTAATTAAATTAACAAAATAATCTAATATTGGATTAGATTTCTTTTATTGATTATTTGAATTAATTGTGTGAATTAATTAAATTATCCCTTTTTTTAAATTAAAAGTGTAAAAGATTTAATTCTTTTGTTGAAAATAAAATGCTAAAATATATTGAATTCAAATTTGAAATTGGAAAATTGTTTAAAGTTATAAAAAAAAAAAATTCAAATGTTTTCATATGCAAAGACTTTGGGATAGAAAAGATATTTTCTGAAATAGTTGACTATTTTGGGGAAAGATATTTGTGAAGAGTTGAATTGGAAATTGAATTTAATTTGAATTTGAATTTAGTTTGAATTTGAGTTTAATTAGAATTTGAAAATTGAAAATGGGGATTGGAATTAAAATTAGAGTTGAATTTGAATTTGGGGAATTTTTTTGGAAAAAAGAATATATTTTTTTTCATTTTAGGGTTTTTCAAAGAAGAAAGGGGAGGGCTTTTGGATTTTTTTTAGGAATGGATTCTTGGTTTGGTTTTTTTGGGTGGAGAGGCTTGGAGGAGGCTAAGATGGTGGAGTTGAAAGAGTGCTTGAAAATATCCATGGTGGAAGCTTGCAAATTTTGGAGAAAACATAAGGTTCCCCTCGCATGACCAATACAATCTTTAAAGCAAGCTATATTTCTCCTAAATAGATGGTTAGATATACTGCGTTTCATACGAATATGATCGCCTCAATAGCAACCTTTGTATAGTTTTACGTTATGTTATTTTACTTAATGAAGATGTATGTGCATGCGAATTATTGTATGAGATTTGAACTTATAAGATGAATTTGAAATAAGATAATTGTTGTGTCGTATTACATTGGAAGAGTAATTAGCTATGTAAATGATTCATGAATAAAGTTACAAAGATTCGGTTTACAATTAATGTTGTTTATTAATATGTCTAACTGTGCTTAATTATATTGTGCAGGAAATTAAATGAGTCGATGTGGGATTAACATTAAAGGTCGAGAAGATAACGGTGCTAGCATGAGAAGGGATAACTATCAAGTGCAAATCAAAAGACTTCTTGTTGAGGATATAAATTTAACTCCATCCGAGACCTAAAAGCAAGTAGAGCAACAGTGGCCATATATCATGTGATATGAGTTTGGTTGGGGTTGGAACCCTTTGTTAAGATCAAAATTCGTATGGATTTTTGTGTGGGTTTTAAAAAGGGAGTACTACATCAATTTCCTTGGTTTTTGAACAAGAATAGACCCTAGGACCTATACCTATGGGTTTGAACCTTTTTTGACATGTGAACTTGTAACGCCACCGCATAACCCCAAAGGACAATAACACAATAATTATAGCAATTTTTTTTTTTTTTAAATAAACATAACATACATGTAATACACATTAAATCATAACATGAATTTCAATTAAATAGAATCATTAACACATACATCCCTTGGGGTACACGAAGAGTCATTACGCGACTTAGATCCATACAACATCAATAAAGAATAGAATCCAAAGATATTAAGTAAACAATAACAAATATAACACATTCATATTTAAGCATTGATAAGAAACCATTTGGGTACGCATTGAATAATAGCTACCATGGCCAATATTACATTACAGTATAATATCCAAGAAGTACAAGGTTACAACAGTGTTTCCAACATGAACGGAAACCATACAACAAGAATCATGATACAAATGAATAGATGAATACACAGTATCATAACTGGCTCCAAAATAGATACAACTCTGGAGTTGCTGCAACAGCACCAATCCGCACCTCTCGATCCTCGACTGGGGACCCAATGGGGTGCTTAGCACGTTCCACCCGACCATGTGAGTCCGAAGACCCACCCCCCGTGCTAGGAGCTAACAAGAAAGATACCTCAACCAAGAACATCCAACAGGGAACCACAAAACTCAATGTCATACAAAAGTATCATAACACTCAGGAATTACAATGACATAACCAAACACATCCAAGAGTCATAAATCTCATCACATAATTCAAAGCAATAGCCAGTAAACAAGGAACCAAAGGAAGATCATAAAACACTTCCAAATCAAACTGAATTAATAAACGTAACACAATTCTGAATCACAATGACCCAATACAATAACATCATATCACAGTACCATAAGAGTACAAGGTCAAAACCCAACATCCACAAGATTTATACAAGACCAAAGAATACACCAAAGATCAAATAGGGTAAAACCATAAATCAATTCAAAACAACTATGATCCATCAATTCAAGACAAAGACCCACTTCCAGAGGATTTCCAAAGAAGCAACATAAGAAGGAGTGTTAGAGGAGAGTGTCATTGCATGGCTTAACATGGATTCTCCAGACTACCTATCGCAAGGTGCCGCCTCCGTCTACTGACGAATTATCTAGACAATCCGAGCGCTAGGAGACGCCTCCATCTATGGTTATCCAGACTACCTATCTCAAGGAGCCGCTCCATAGGGTTGCTCATGCGGAATCGTTAACCTTTCATGAAGACAAGGTAACAATCTTGCCAACCACGGCCTTCTTAATCCCCTTTAGCCTGTGATAGCACTAAACGGCGGACGAGGCATCAATTATCTTTTTAATGTGATTCTACCCTAATTTCCAGTTAATTACTTAGGCTTTCATAATTCTTTATTAAATCCTTTCACCTAACGAGATATCCTCATGCCTCTTTGTGTGCTTCACTCACCCACTTAGAGCCACTCTCTCTAGACACTCAAAACATAAAACAAATCCAAGGGTTGTACAACATAACAAGTACATTAGATCACAACAGAAGCATGCAAGGCATTACTCATCTTGCCATAAATACATAATCAAAATCTCAATGATTCATGTACAACCCTTTCAAAACATGAAACCAAAACACTTGCCACAACAAGGCACATAAAAGGAGGAACATTAACCAATAGTAAAATAAACCTCTGGAAGATTCTCATAAAGTTACACTAGGGTTTCCCCATGAAAATATGACAACAATAAAAGCAAAACCTTGAAGAACCAAATGCGATTCAAATATAGCGAGAGAATACATCAAAATAAGATCAACAACTCCATTAACAACATCAACAACTTCAATACGAACTAAATCGAGAATCCAAGGGGAACCTCTATTTTCTCCTCTGGGAATACCCAAAATTCAAGGAACTTTCCAAATTTGACTCATTAACAACTCAAGCAAAATCATCAATCATGACAAAGATAACATTAACTGATTTACCACTTAGGGCAAAGAGCAAAAGAACACATACGGGTTCCCAACGAATAGCAACATAAATAAAATGAGAGAAAATCTCCAACTCAAAATCAACTCACGAAACTTCACATTGAAAGGGTCTATCAAAACAATCCATAAACCACACATTCAAATACAATATAACCATTCATTCAATAAGAAGTAACTCAAAGCAATCTAATAAGAACATTATTTTAAAGATCAATCATTTCCAACATTTAAGGATATCACAATATTGCGAATGAAGATATAATCTGATGTTTTTAAGCCATAAGACACTAATCACAAGTATACTCCTCCAAACACAAATTAAAACAAATATATTCCAATTAGGAAACTATATAGTATCGCACCACCTAACTATTAAATATTTACCAAACTTTCAATTATGCAAAAATCATTTCCCAACTTAAATACAATTCTATGCTTCTATATTCTTTAGAATCAAAAGAAAAACCCCTACGTAGTAAATGAACAACTTGACATGAAGATAGGATTATCAAAGGAACAATGATATACTTCCATAGGGTTTGCAACAAACATTAAAAGATTGACATACTTATATATATACTCTTCCAAATAGTAACAATAACATAATTTACTATTAGATAACAAAATGGATTAGTATGAATGTCTTGGTGTTTTAAATATATTTTTATTGGGGATTTATTCTCCACCACAATAATTTACTATTTAGAAATAAATAAATAAATAAAAATCGTAAAATACATTATTTATTATAATTATTCCTATAAGAAAATAATAATAATATATGTTAAACAATCTAAATTCTATTTATTCATTTCTTTTATTCACTAAAAGAGAACCATAAATTAAACTTCATGTTTTATCTCATATATAAAATATAAATAAGAAAATCTAAATTTACATTTCCTAGCCTAAAAGAGAACATTCAAAAGAATAAAGAAAAGAAACCATATATAAAAGGATATGCCCATACGATCTAAATAAAGAGAGTTTAAGACTCTTTTTACTTCTCTTTCTTCTTTATAGAATAATTATTATTGGTATAGTTTTAGAACTCTTTTCTCTCTGGAAACACCATACACGTGGATCTGTTGGAATATTAAAAGGTTACAATAAAATTTGATGCCCAAAACAAAACACTTTTCACTCACAGCACAATTTTAACAACGGTAATCATAACCTTCATGTTGCTTATTTTATTATTAATATTAATATTATTATATTTAAATAATAACATTGCAATTTTTCTTTTTCTTTATTATTTGTTTTATTTTATTTTTAAAAGAACCATTTCATTCGTAACTTGTTTTGTTGCTAAACATTGAGTTAACATTTTATCCTGTACTTCCACTGTTCTGGTTCAAAAACTGCTACTCTTCTAAATTCTAATGGCTGATCCACTCAATCAACCAGAACCGAAAGTTTATTTCCAGAATGATGTAAGTGGCTCCATTCTCTATCAATGGTAATGCTGGGGATGGTACAACGTTCTGATATTAAATATTGTTCTGATATTAAATATTTATTATTGGAAAGAAATTATATTACTACAGCAAAAATAAAGAACACACAAATTGGGAAAATGGATAAGGGCTCGGGAACGGGCTAATGAAAGACCCTCAAGAGATCTTGTCTCAGGGATGCATGACCTCAGGATTACACAAAACAAATCTGATGAGAAGCTTAGGAAATTTTCTAGCAAGTGAAATTAGCAGGTGTAAAACCGGTTTCCACAACTCTGCCAGCAGCCTCACTGCCTGCGCCAATGCGGGATCTTTGGAGTAAGGAATGACAACGTTCTCTTGTGAAACTATTGACTGAAATAGCTCTTGTTTAAACTGACCGCCCTCTCATGAAGTCTCAATCATATTATAATCTTGCATGAACTTATCATAGAGAAGGTGATTATGAAAGTTGCAGGTTATTTAAACTTTTAAACTCCACTAAAAGCAAATGATGATAAGGGAGACGTCCCAACTAGAGGCTACATTTGAGAAAAATAAATTAAAGATCTGTCCTCCTTTTCTTTTCCCACCGCTGCGAGGATGAAGACTTGTGGCCAGGCATTCGCAGCAAAACGCCAGTCCCTCTCTTCCCAGGCTGCTAACTATGTTAGAAAGTGAATATTGGAATTTGGAAATATCGCCATCTACTTGCATTATTATCAAATGTTTTCCTCAAAACTAAAGGGAAGGAGACAGGCGAGGTGCAAATACGTGACTAAAAAAAAAAGAAGAATTAATGTACCACTTTTTGTTTTGAACTGGACGCATTTCTAACTAGAGGCGAGTTTCCAGAGATGCGCACAAGATTGAAGTTTGGAAATTAAACTTTACCACGACCAAAGGGAAGCTCTTTATTTTTTTTTGGAATATGACAATATCTTATTTCAAATGCTGCAACTGTGACAGATTGTCAGAGGGATCAAGCAGGTTATTAGAAACCATTTAAATTTTCTATTATTGTTCAAGAGCCGTAGCTGAGACAGGGTGACAATAAAACCAGAAAGATTAATTAAACCTCTAAACTTCCTATTATGCCCAAGTGTCGTGGCAGAGATAGATTGACAATAATATCAGAGAGATTATTTAATTTACATCTTTACAAGGCTAAAAGCTGCGGCTGTGACGGGTTACCAATGGTTTCAGGGAGACTATTTAATTCTGTACAAAGCCTTGTCTATAAGGAAAATTCCAGAGCCTCTGGGAATAGTCAGAGCTAAACCAAACACATAAAACACACACAAATTCGACCTTCGCTCCAGATAAATAATGACAGAAGATAGCATAGCATGCAATTACAGCAAATGGAGACAGAGAAACCCTAGACTATGGGATCCATTTCGCCTAGACCTGTTTTTTTATATTTTTGCCTAAATATAAATTATTCCAGCATCTCATAATCTATTATGATCTTTACTACCCACAAACTTTACAAATACAAAGGATTCTAATCAAAGGGTGTCACTATGTCACAAAAACTTTAAGAGTCAACCCGCATTTTCTGCCCATTTATACAGAAGGCTACTCTAATAAACATATTACAATCAAAAGCCTCGCTACAAACAATGCATGTATAGATCACAATTGGAAATTCCATATAGATAGTCTTTGGATTCGGCACAAAAATTTGGTTACTACTAATCCTCAAAATTTACATGCTGCAAATTGGCATGCAAATGATATAAAAATTGAATTGACACTTCAAATACAATTGAATACGCAGATTGAAATTGTATTCTTTGCAGACTTCACCATGTAGGAAAACATACCTGTCTCTAAAGCTTTGAAGGGTGCAGAAAACCCTACTTTGATAAATTAAATTCTGACTTCAAAGCAGCCCCAGTAACGGAGTTCCCCACATCTTCCCCTCGCTCATCCTTTGTCATCCCCCTTATTTCTTTCTTGGTTAGTTACCATCAAGAACCCAACCCATCGTCTTTTACCTTCCCCATAACCTAAACTTGAATTTCAACACTATTTATTTGCATGTTTATTATTTATTTCACAATAAAATCTTATTTTTATTACTTCCACAATCTTATTTATGTATCTATTTATTTAATTTTAATATTCAAGATTTATTTATTTAATTCATTTTAACCATAATATTTTATTTTCCGAAACAAGAAGTATTATAACTTTTATTTCAAATCATGCCAATCAATTAAAATCTATTGCCAATAAAATTTACCTTTACTTGGGATAATTACCTTTGAACAACTAATAAATTATTAATTATTATTATCGAATATTATTAAAAGAATGCAAAACAATTAATTAATTTATTTATTAATAATTCTTTAATTAATATTTTATAAAACTAATTTATTTAATTATAATATTTTCTTTTAATTAACCACTATACCTTTTAATTTTATAATCCTATTTAAATGTCATAATTTGATCAAAAACATTTATTGACCAGAATAAATCAAATGCACTCAAAGTCCAACAATACTTGACCTCACAACGAGTTGAAGTGCATTACAGAGCCAACGCAAAATGGAGGGCACTGGCTTAACTTGTCCTTGGAGTGTGAAAAGACCCCTCAAAAGTCCACATTCATGAATATGGCGAATTCAAAAGTGTTGGGGCTTGGGAAGAGTGACTTGTCACCCTCAACCTTCTACTCCTCAAAAAGTTCTTGGAATTGGCACAAGACTCACACATGTGAGAGAACTTGTGGGAAAGAGTGTAGGTTGGGAGGATCCCTATATATCTCAAGAAGATGGAAGATTTGGGCATTGCCCACTTCTCCTTTGGAGAACTCAAGTTGAGATAAAAGAAAGGATGAGAAGAGGACGATTCCACATCTTTGAAATGATAGTGAGCAAGATGCATTGGCTTGGAGAGGAAGACAATCACAAGAGATCAGTCCCTTCATCTAGAAGAAAAAACAAAGATAAGTTTATTCCTATTTACATTTACACTTGTCTATTGGTTATAAGAAGGTGACAATGTATGAATTATGTTTGAAAATAGAAAGTAGAGAATCTAGACACATGAAAATGGTGCTATGTTAGTTTCATTCCTTTTGTAGAAATGAGAAAGGACTCCATTTATCATCATGGAGCTAAGAGAATTACTTGCTCGGGGGTATGGCTAGAGCCCACGAGGCTCCATGACGCCATTACAGTAGGGTGGAGAGCAAGCCCAAATGAATTGGTTTGTTATTTAGGCAATTCTATGAGTTGTTGTAATGAGGAGAGTTTAAAAAAAAAATTTCCTTCTCTTGTTGGAAAAAGAGATGAGGGTGCTAATGTAATTGTGTTTCTTCCAATTGATCAATCTAGATACTTATGAAAAACAATAAATAAATCAGTAACTTATGGAAAGAAAAATAAACAAACCTTGGAAGTCCTTTTTGATAATCAGAAGTGTTGTAACTTTATCTTGAGTGAGATGAATAAAAAAATAAAAATAAATAAATAAATATTTTCATATAATGCAGAACTATGTTGTTTAAGAAGTTGTATATGATGTAAAGAAAGAATTCATCTCTGTTGTACAGGTCAAATAACAGTTTTATAAATATAAGTGCATTTATTTTCTTCAATGTTAAAAAGGATACTAGTCCTTGCTTAAAATAATAAATGCTCATGTTATGCTCATCTTGATACAATATAGGAACTTTAGTAAAACTCTACAATGATAGTTTTCCCCTCGCCAAATGTTAATAAAAATGTGAAATACCAACAGTTATTCGACTTCAAGGGATCCTGCCTTATGATAAAAGCAATGTCTGCTTTCTTATATGTCAAATACATACCTTAGTGAAATCATTTAAACATCTTCATAGAAGTGGCATGCACTGCGTAGCTATATACAAGATAAAGAGAACCATCGTTGTAGCTAAGATAGGAAGTAGATCAGAATGTGGTAAGAGAAAATATCACAATCGTCATACTTGCAAAGGAGCTCACACAAATGTGTGAACTTTTTGATAGAGTATCTCAAGAGATGACATCTCATGCTTATGCACAGATAAAATCTGGGAGTCATCCAAACAATAATAATACCACCTCTATAATAGAAGGAAATCGTCACCCAGAAAATGAGGACTTATAAGAGAGGCAAAGGAACATTGAATTGAGTCGGATTATAAGAATGTAAGACAAGGAACATGAAGAAGTTGGAGAGAGCGCACAAAAACACCAGATCATCTGCACAAAAATATATATATATAAATAAATAGATAATAAAAATAATAATAATAATAATACAGAACAATGCTTCCTCATGATAGAGAAAGTGATGGAGAGTGCAAGCTCGTTCGTTCACAGGCCAATATTGAGCATTTTCCCTCTCCGATGACTAGGAAATAGGACAAGAGCTAGATGGGCCGATTGAAATATGGAAACAGGGTTAGTCTGGCTGAATGTATTAGAATGGCATTGAGGATTAATCAGACTTCGCAGACTATAGAGACCTACGCAGCCGTAGCAAGGACGAGAATTATAAATGCCTCTTTCTTGTATGAGGGACACGATCTACAAGTAGATGTAGGATGTGACCCGTCCATTCTTAAGCCGTTTGATTCAGAGCTGGAGGTAAGGTAACCGCTGCCTTCTCAAGAGTACCAAAATTATAGAATGTTACATGAGAATGGAAGGAAAGCTGGTAACCTAATAAATTCTTTTGAAATCTGCCAATGGATCTTTCCTGTTTCATTATCTGGTCATCAATCACGGAAGCAAAGAATGGTGGACATTGTGCAGGCAGGGTGGGACGTACGACTTTGTAACTTACATGACATATAGAGTAGAGTCTAGTCTTCAGAATAGAGATAAGAGAGATTTAATAAACCCATAAGCAAAGTGTTAAGTCTGGTCGCACTCTATTGGTAAATTCAGTCTGTGTGAAGTCAATAACAAAAAAAAAAAAAAGCAGTCTCGTTATGCTACCAAATCATTTGTAAAAGGTAAATATAAAGTCAGAATATGAATGGGGTATTTGGTATTGTCTAAAATGTAATGTCAGTACCAGGGGTTTCTGAATTAAAATAGCGCTCTTAGGCATGGTGAGTTAAAGCTAGGAAATAATCCTACGACAGGGTATTAGAGAATGTTTATTAAAATGAGAATTATGGCCAACATCCTACTAATGAGCACGTTTAGATTTTAACATTATGGTATCTTCTACCCTCGTCGTTTCCTGAAAAAACTTCATACCACGATCTGCTTGTCTGCTTGTAGATAAATATATCAATTTACCCTATAAGGCAGTGAGAAAACTCGAACTTCTTAGGGAGCAATATTCTACAGTTGTTTGTTTGATTATTTTTGTTTATTTGGAGGATAAGAATGTGTTCGAATATTATGTGGTAATAAACTTTGAGGGGTATTCTATCCAATGGATAATTGAGCGTATGGATTACTCATCGAGGCTGCTCCTAGTTTGTGAGGCGTCACCTCATTGTACGAGTGTAATCGTATACCCAAGCGGGTAGAATCTGCTACCATGAGTCATTCCATGGGCTCACTACTTTTATTCAAGTATGTCACTATTAATACTTAGCAGAGTAGTTTAGAGCCTCCACGCAAAAGAGAGTGTCAGATAGACAAATCTGGTATAGTTATTGGAGAAATGGATAATATTATTTAATGGGAAATAAACTTGTACAAAAGAAATAAAAAAGAGAAGAATAATAATAACAATAAACGAGATATTTAATACAGTTGGCTCCCTGACTTGCTACCTTACTTTGTCCCGTCTCTTTCATGGCAGTTCTAGCAGAGACTAGATCCAAAGCAATACAGAAAATATATCTAAAATATTATTCTATGCTCTTGCTGCTACAAACGGATGTGAAATCTGAGCGCTGCTCCACTCTCAAGCTGTCATGAAATTAAGTATCCTAAAATAGATACAGTAAATAGTTTCTTTCCAAACTTTAGTGTTACGTTTCTTTTTTTATTTAAGCCATTTCCTTCACACCGTTGATCTCAGTCAAAATTAAAACGTGAAGAATTCCATCAAATAATAATAAGCAAGTAAAAAGAAAGAAAAAACAATCTAAAAGGAAAAGTTAAAGACAATAAAATTTAGGTAGGGGCCTACGTGGTTTTTTAAGAAAAAAAAGAAAAAGTAAGAGATTTAGAGAGTAGGTAGCTTAAAGATAAAGTTAAGATGAAGATGTAGAATAGGTTTAGGGAATTAGGTAATTTAAATTATTTCCATTCATTAAGTCTTAAGTTAGTATTTTCCTTGATATTTGGAGTTAAGATTTTATTTATATAGATATATAATAATTATGTAAGTTGAACATTCTTTTAAAAGAGATAATATGAAATTGTTATTATATATATAGAATATGGAAGGGTATTTAATATAGGTATTAAATTTGAGCATTTACGATGTTCTATAATTCTGACTAAGTCAATATGGCTAATTATTTAATAAAATATTGTATTAGTAATGAAGTTGACTAGTGCAAATTTCTTTATGAAGAATTCAATATTTAGATTGGAGTTCTAGTATGGATCAATTCTAGTTTAGTATTAATAAAGTGTAAAGGAAAATTATTTACTTGGTAAACACGTTTCGTAAAGTAAGTCAATATTTAAAGTATGGAAATATTAAATCTCAATAGAAGTTATTAGTTTAATCACATCCCATATGTTAATAGACTGTGTTTTAGGAAAAGAACTAGACTTTCTAATCAACCTTCAATATTCCCAAGATGAGTGGGCTCAAACAAAAAGTCTATGGCTGTCACCTACAAATGAATTTTGGCTAGATGGGAATTAAACTAATATTTATTCTTATATAAATCAACCTAGGGTGATTAGTAAATCTACTACCAACAAGAGGGTGTTTGTGATGTACTCCACACACTTGCATGCCCTACCTCATTTTCCATTCTTGAGCGTTGACATTGATATTGATAAATGAACTTCATCTTTCGGTCCATATAACAAGCTACCTTATTTCGGCTTGGTTAGCAGATTTGATAGAGTTGGTTTAAAAAAAAAAATTATTAGTGGTGTTTTTGCCCATGTGTAGATTATGGGCATTACTAAAACATAAGGTTCCATCATTTCTCCCTTCATCTTCTTGCTCATTTTGAATGATTGAAAATATAGTGTTAGATTCAATGGAAATTCATGGAAAAGCTCTTAAATTTGGTAAATGGTAGATAGATTTGGAATTGAAACCAAACAAGAAATTTATACCAAGTTATGGAAAGAAAATCCAAGAAAACTCAATGTTAAAACTAGATTTTGAAAACCCATTTTGTTATTTTGAAATAAGTTCTATTTTCTTGAATTGGGTTTGGATTATTTTTACAATTTGAGTATGAAATCAAAATTTGGGTATATATATTTGTGAATACAACCATATATATCAATATATGGAGATACCCACAAATATATATACAAATATATTTGTTATTTTAGAAAATTTTAAAGTTTGGGCTAAACCCAGAAAAAACTTCATAAAATTTTGTTGATTTTCGTTTTTCGTTTCTGGAAGAAATGCAGAAATAAATTATTTTTAAAATTTGTTTTTTTGGTGAGGTGGGAGGTCAAACCCCA
>VDFB02196616.1:0-16448 GCA_007258455.2 Sequoia sempervirens | reverse complement strand
ACGTACGGATCCTATTGCCGCCGGTCAGTGAGACACAAAGATCTTGCCAAGACCTTTCTCTGAAGGAGATTCTTATGCCGATGGGAAACTCCATGTGAACTCAGATTTCCATGACCTCCCCGAGGTCTTTCCTATAGGCAACACAGACACTTATCGACAAAATGCACTGGTAGTCGGCAAGACATCTACAAGGTCTTGCTGAATTTCTTCTTAGAGGAAAATTAGGACCAACTAGACTGAGGAATGCATTCCAACTGAGCTCCCTTGACAAATATCATCAAGTGTAGGATTTAATCCTGCAAAACAAATGCTTCCATTAGTCCCCAAAGCATATAAAATATATTAAAATAAACTATCCTGTTGCTTATGATTATTTCATTGAATACTTGGCAAGAAGGAAACCAATTCAAGTTGAGACAAAACCAAGATTTAAATCAGACAGAACAAAGGACAAACCCAGGAGAAAATAGAAGTACCCCCAAGAGGAAAGTAAGTAACCAAAAGCAAAAGAAATCAGAAAGAGAAAGGGGGGACCCATTTTGTTCCAAATCAAAATGGGGGGTTATGCAAGGCATAACAAGTCCTTCTAGTTGCAAGAGGTTAGTTTCATCCATAAGGCATACACATCATTAAAAATCATAATTTAAGCATAGATTATACTAAATCTCATTAAAATTTCATACATTCACACATATAGATGTCAACATATAATATTTGTATTTCCACATACTTAAGTTTGTTAAAGTGCATGAAAGGTATATAAAAGATGTAGGAAGTCTTAGGAATGTCTATGAAACTTGGTAGATTGAAATAATAAACACATAAAATAATGAAGGAAAACTAGCCATAAATTAATCTGGTTTTGATGAAAAAAGAATCCTAGGTCCAACACACAAAACACTAGGATCAATTCCTTTTTCAAAAGAACATTAGAATGCAAATTATGGTATTTATATTGACTTTCAACCAAGAAGGTGAGCCAATCATACATTGATATGATTCTTTAGGATCTTGGAAATGAATTGGAATTTAATTAGTTATATTAATCTAATTAAACTACATGCCCTAATCTGAAAATGCAAAATTCTAAAAAATTGGGAAACTATAACCAAAATTCTGACACCAAATGTAGGTTGAGGAGGACACTATGCACCTATGATATAAATTTCAATTGAATTTTTGAAGATGTTGATGTCAGGGGAGTCATTTTCCTACTAGATATTTTTCAGGTCTATTTTCATAGTACTCTGATGTCATATCTACACTTTCATTTCCATTCTCCAAACTTTTATGATCACTATCGAATATTTTAGGTCTATTTTCGAATGCAATAATGAATAAATTTTCTTCAATCTTTCTTTAAATCCTCTTCAACTTGAGATCTACACATTAACAAAGAGAGGAAATGTTGTGCCATTATAGGGGTTTGCCTCAGTCAAACCCCGTGTAAGTGTCTCCACTTCCACAATGGCAATGTCAAATATAAATGGATGAATGAAAGGAAGGAATGATGAAATCACATGTTGCAACTCACCAACCTTCAATTGATTCCTTGAAGGAATGAATTCATGCGCATCACTTCAAGGTTCTTGGATCTTGTTGGATTTATTTGCTTGAATGCTTGAATGCTTTGGAGACCTACACCAAAGATTAGCCTTCATAAAGCAATATGAAAACATGAACATGAAAACACTCACATACACTTTGACATGATGCGGGATCTTGAATTGTTGCAATAAATCATCTAATGGTTGATCTTGACTTGCTCTTGACAATAATTCTTTCTCATAAACTCTCCTAGTTTCAAAGGGTGAAAAGACTAGGTATTTATAGGCATTTATTCAATTTCCCAAAATTTGATCCTGATGATTGACTTTAGATATTTGAATTTCAAATAATAAAATGTCAACACCGACACATTTGAATTTGAATCCAAAATAGGGGGACATAGGAACCTAGGGAACCACTATCCCAACCCTATTTTTGGGAGTTTAAAGAGTCGGGGGAAAAGCATTAAATGATAGCATTTGTTTTATGCTTGCAAATTGTCAAAAACTATTTTAAATTAGGCCAAAGAATGCATAATTTAAGAAATTAAGTACTTAATTAGGTTCAATAAATTAAGGGGGTAAAACATAGAGTGAAATTTTCAAGAGTGACAATTTACAATACTACAAAGCACATCATTTACCCCTAACTAAGCTATTTTATTTTCCTCAAGAACATTTTAAGGTTGGAGGTTATATTGAAGAGCCACCTCTCTAAAATCAACCACAGTGTCAACTCCTTTGCCCTACTTCAAGTAATAGCCTTTCTAGTTCAAGAGCTTCACTAATCTCTTGTTTTCTATTGTTTCTTCTTCCCCTTGTTCCTCCTTGTCCAATGTGGTATAGCAAACATGAGGATAGGAGGATGGAAGACAAGTGAAAACCGAGTAACTCCATTGTTCATTACAATATCTATATACTTGTGAGACTTGTGAATTATGGCTACATAGTGGTAAATAGAGTGTGGCTCCTTTCCTTTTCAGTACTAGTGAAAGCTCTTCCTATCTTTTCTAAATAAATTTAAAGGCTTAATTGATGGTCCCTATTTCTAGTTCCTTCATCATTTTCTAATCTAATTTTTTGCAATCCATTATCTTCTTTCCAACTCCTCTTTGATTCAAGAGATCCTGCTATTGATCTATTGTTGCATTTGGATCCACTGACTCCTTCATGAGATGTAAGGAAATAGATGTTTTTTTTTCATGATATTCTTGTAGAATTGTTCCTCTTTGATGCTCATTCCTAACATAAGAGGCCAAAACTCTTATTTGGAGATCTTCTACAAACATCATGGATTCCAAGTAATTTCATCTGAAAGAACAAAATTGTGTAGATAAAACTTACACAATCGATCCTGCATCTCTAGTGTGGAGTTGTAAAAAGTATCTAAAAACAAATATTTCATGTTCATTTCAATAGGCAGATCACTAATCAATTGGCTAAATTAAAAACATAAAATTTCTCTTGCAAGAACAAAGCATAGACTCTAGTAGGTGGCCTGAACTTCAATAGTTGTGTTGTTTTGTATGTCATTTGTTCAATATTTACTTTCAACTTTCTCACTTTTGTTTCTTTCTTTTCTAGTGACCTAGTGTGGTTGGATACCATTTCAACTTTCTCCCTTGCCCATTCTTTCTCTTTCTAGGAGAATTCTTGTGTTTTCTTCCATAATTCAACACCTAGGGACACAAGATTTGGCTCAGTGGGGGATTTAATTGGTCCAATTGATCTTTGGGGTACAGTATCTTTTACTTTTGTCTCTACCATGTAAATTTGTGCCAATACCTCTAGTTTTGACCCATGCTCAAACTTGTGGAGTCTTTCCTCCAATTCTTTGATTCTAGCATTTTGTTCAAGGTCTTTTTGTTGGTATAGTTTTAACAATTCCTCCAACTATTTTATCCTCTACATTACTTCTCGCAATTATTTATTACTATTCCTTTCTTCAATGAAAAGTTCCTCATCTATTTCTATAAATTAGTCATCTCCTATTTCGTCTGTATATTCACACCCCTCTAAAATAGGGCTTTTTGGAGATCTTTTCCTCATCTTTTTAGCTACAAAAATATCTTTTGAATCTGATTCAAAAGTGGTAGAAAAATATAATAGTTGTACAATTGCTATGTTTACATATTCACTAGCGGAGTTCCCCTTTGAATCTAAATCTATCTCTAACATAACAACATCCTCTTTTTTCTTTTTGCTTGTGCCTTTCATTGGCCCCTTCTTGAGATGATGTGATCATGTCCTAGATTATGTGGGATTCTTCTACCCCCTTGTAGGTGCAGAAGAAGAAGCTCCACTCTTTCTCTTTTTACCTTCTGGTGGTCTCTTAGAAATGGGGGTTTCTTGACTACTTTTAGTTGTGGGCCAATCAGCAAAGGTTGTAGGTTATGTTTCTTGCAAACCCTACTCTTATGGTTCTCCCGTGTTGTAGGTAGGTATTGCAATAGGAGAACTAGAGGGAATTTCTCCCTCAAGAGGAGCCACAACAAGATCTTGTATTCTTTATTCTTGGCCCCTATTTTCTTCATTAGGCAATTCAAGAATATTGTTGATATTACTGCAATTGAGAAAATCTTCCCATGACACATTTGGTAATTGAACCCTAAGGCTCCTTTTTACTAGTAATGTGACTAAACAAAAATAAGATAATGATGACTAGTTTCTTTTTATTTTATACTCAGAAGACATTATTTTCATTAGGTTATACAAAAATTTAGGAACATTCACATGCCTTCCATGGCGTAAATGACAACAATTTAAAATGGTCTATTTACAATAATGATTGTCTTTCATCACCTATTAAGTATCTAATTATGTGAGAAGCTATTGAAGTCCAAAGCCAAGGAAAAGACAAGAATTTGGTACCCTGTGAGGAAGATTCCAAATTTTCTCATGGCAAGGAGAATTCATTCCTTGCTGCAATTATGTCGGCTCTTACTAAAAAACTCCTCTCCTACTCTTGGAAGACCAAATACTTCAGCTACAACTACCTTAGATGTGTCTACCCTCAAACCCCTAACAATTTCCTTATCATTTTGTAGTGTGCTAGCAAATTGTCGAATCATCACTTCATTAAGTTTTGTATGCCCTAGGAAATAATCCAGCAAGCCAACTTGCAAGAAGATAGGTAAGCATTTCCTATCTTCCAATAGAAAATTATGTGTTGTTGGTTCCTTTCTCACAATGTCACCACCCATTGCAATGCTTCAACAATATGAAATCGCTCACTATCCTCTGGTTTGATCTTTTTTTTCTCTACCACTCCAATTCTATTTCTTCTGCTATATTGTATGTTATATCATTCAAATTCACTTCTTAATTCTATTGATTACCACTTCTTTCTCTACTCTAAATTCTCTGTCTCTTGAACATAGTGAAAAATGAAATGGTAGAAAGTTTTGAAAAAAAACTAAGGAATAATCTTGAATATCCCTCCCCCAACTAAAGTTTCTAAGTGTCCTCACTTAGTGTGTACGTATTGGGTGGAGTTATAAATTAGAAGTAGTGGAAAATTAAGCATGATATTTAACATGCACCAATGAACAATAAATAATCATAAAATCAATAATCTTCAATGATAATTATGATAGTTAACATGGATTGTACCTATAGGCACTGTTTGAAATGAAATGCAACTCATGTGAAGGAGTTGAATGTCGCTTACAACTTGATTTGAAATATGTCATGATTGTTATGAACTTCATGTAGTGATGGATTGAAATTGAAGGTAGTATATGTGTGGCACATGGAAATGAAATTGGAATGATAGATGAAAAAGGCTATAGAAAGTACACAATGGGGTAGGTGAAATTTATTGCATGGTATGGTGGAATTGAAAAAGGTGCTATCATGGAATGTACTAATAAAAGAAATAAGTTGCATGCAATAAAGTGTAAGGTATATGGTTGCATGTACAGATGGATATGCATTGAAGTGATGGGTTATGTAATTAATATGGGTGTATATGGAATGACTGATAGGAAAGTGCTACAGGCTCATGTAGTTACAGATCCTTTCTATAGTTTTATTGCCTAGGGGCATGATGTTGCAGGTCCCTATCGTTACTGCTACTGGTTCAAAAAATGAAGATCAACAAATGTCACCTATGCAGTCTATGCATGTGAGATGTGAGATAGAATTATACCTATAGAATATCAATGGGTGAGTTGTGTTGCTCGTCTACTGATATTTTTGAAGAACTTCTTGTTGTTGTCAATGAATTTTGTATTTGTGGCTAAAATTGATGATGTAGTGATAAAATGAAGTCAACCTTTTGTAATGGAAATTTGTAGAGCTTCAACTTGTGGCCATTAACTAACAATTAAAATCGTACATCATCAATTGTTTGTAACTAAAATTCTCCATTTGGAAAGATTGGTTTTATCTCATATGACCCAAGCCATCTAGTCTATAGTTTCCCTTTGTAATCTTTGTACCTTGAATTATACAGTAAATCCCAATCACCTATACTAAATTCTTTGGTTTTAATAAACTGGTCATTCTAACACATCCTTTATTTCTAGATGATTTTAGTATGGTTTATGGATTCCATTCTTATTTCATCTAATGCATTGAGGTTATGTAACCTCTCCTTCTATGTTGTTGATAAGTCCATGCCCAATTTGACGGTTTTCCTCAGACTCTTGTATTCAAATTCTATTGAAGTACTTCCTTTTCACCATACACCAATACATATGGTTTAAAACCTATTGTTATCTTCCAGGTTGTCTTGTATGTCCAAAATACTTCACGTAACCTGGCTCCCTAGTCCTTGCTATGGAGTTGCACTGTCTTTGTGAGGATGTTTTTCATTTCTCTATTTGTGACCTCCTCTTGACCATTTTCTTGATGGTGGTAGGGTGTAGACTTTTTATGTCTAATCTCATATTCTTCCACTAGTTTTTTTATCAGATATGATGTAAACTATGGCCCCTAGTCTATGATAATCTCTCTAGGAACACCATATCTTGTGAATATATCTTCATAGAGAAATTTGGCCACATTCCCATCTCTTGCAAACTACAAAGCTTTAACCTCCACCCATTTGGTAAGGTAATCTATGCAAACTAGTATGTATTCTTTTTTATTTGATGTTGGGTAGATGGGACCAATAAAATCTAGTCCCCATTTATCAAATGGTGTTTTTACTAGTTTTGGTTGTAATGGCATCTCATATGTATTTGTTGGCCTTCCCATTCTCTAGCATCTATCATAGCTCCTAGTGTAATTGACTGCATCTTTATAAAGTGTTGGCCAATGATAGTCAGTGTTCAAAATCTTAAGAGATATCCTCTTTGTTGTAAAGTTTCCCCCACAAGGTTCATCATGACATGCTCTGAAGATATCATATACTTCATCTTCTCTGATGCATCTTCTCATTATGTTGATAGGCCCTGTGTAGAATAAAAATCCAGCTATCCATGAGTAAGGAAAAATCTTATGAACTAATTGTCTATTCTTCCTTGGTGAGAGATGTGGTGGTGTTTTCCCTACTACCAAATAGTTGGCTATGTTGGCACACCAAGGTATATGAAGAGAAAGAGAAAATAGGTTCTCATCTAGGAATGAATCATCTACATCTTCTAATTTGGTTAGTTCAGTCTAGAGAGGAAATTTGCTACTAGATTGGCTTTCCATAGCTTGTCCACAATAGTAATATCAAATTATTGAAGTAGCAATAACCACCTAACAAGCCTACCACCAACTATTGGTTTTCTCATTAGATACCTTATTGTTGTATGGTCAGTATGAATGAATATAGAATACCCTATAATGTATTGTCTAAATTTGTTGATTGCATGAACCACTGCTAACATCTCCTTCTCAGTTACTGTAAAACTGAGTTCTTCCCCTTGGATAATTTTACTGATATAATAAATGGCATACTCAAGATTTCCATCCTTCTGTCCTAACACAACTCCTATTTCAAAATCAGAAGCATTTATATGGATATGGAAAGGTAAATTCTCATTTTTTCCTCTTAAGATAGGGATCTTGGTTAGTGTTTCCTTGAGAGCTTCAAAGGAATGTTGACAAGCAAGTGTCCATTCAAACTCTACATCTTTAGACAATAAGACAAATAGTGGTACTGTAAGTTTACTAAAATATTGTATGAATCTCTTGTAGCACCCAGCATGGCCAAGGAAGCTTCTCACATCCTTTTGTCTTTGAGGTACAAAAAGTGTTGATATTATCTCAATTTTTTTGGGTATACTTGAATTCCTTTATTGGACATAAAATGTCCCAAAACTAATCCCTCAATCATCATCATGAAACATTTCTCATGACTTAGGGACATGTGATGATCTTGACATCATTGTAGTACTTTCTGCAAATTGGTAAGTGCTTCTTCATAGGAATTCTCATAAGTTGTAAAATCATCCATGTAAACCTCCATGGAATCATGAGAAAAAACTGAGAATATGCTCAGTACTACCTTTTGGAAGGTTTCAAGTGCATTACATAGCTCAAATGGCAAGATAGAGTAAGCATATGTACCCCAAGGGCATGTGAAGGTTGTCTTTTCTTCATCTTCTGGGGATATCTTAATCTAATTGTACCTACTAAACCCATCCAAAAAGGAAAAGTATTGCTTGTCTACTAATGAATCTAGTACTTGGTCAATGAATGGAAGGGGAAAGTGGTATTTTCTATTTTTTGCATTCAACTCATGGTATTCTACACACACTCTCCATTTCCCTCATTTATTAGGTATAATTACTAGTGAAGACACTCACTAACTGTCAAAGATTGGGTAGATGAATCTTGTATCCAACAACTTTTGTAATTCTCCTTTGACTATGTCACTGACTACAAGGTTCATTCTCCTTTGGGGTTGCTTAACTGGTTTATATCCTTCATTGATGTAAATCTGATGTATGCACAAGTTTGGGTATATACCCTTCATGTCATGGTAATCCCATGCAAATGTAGTTGCATGTGCTTGCAACACATTCAATAGTGAGGTTTGTTGTGCAGCAGTCAATTAAATGTTTACATCTAGAGTCTCATTTGGCAATATCTCTAAATTCAAGGATGATGTTTAAACAAATGAAATGTCAAGACCTACTATATTTGGAATACAATGATGTGGCAATAAAGTGTGGAAAATTTGTGAAATGGAATTGGATGTATTAGTGAGAATTATGTTTTACAGGGGGTCTTGCAAACATGTTAAACAGTCATGTTGTTGTGGGTCCCTACCATAATTTTTTTGCATGATGTTTGCAATCATTTCATCTTCATCTTGGTTTTCAAATAAGGGACTGCATTCAATAGTCATTAGAGTTTGTAATGAGCACCATTCTTCCTCATCTAGGGTAGGCCATATAGTTTGCTCCAAATTTGCATGCGGCTGGACAGGTGGATAGAGGAATAGTTTCTTAGTCATATTTCCATTGGAAATGATTATGTTACCAAACTTGCAACCTATAAAGGCATTTGCAATTACCAAACAAGGTCTCCTTGAGATGAGGGGATATCTTGCAATATTATATTTAGGCTACAACACCATAAAGTCTACAAGGTACACCCATGAGTCTATTTTTTATTGTTGTCACAAGGATAACACCCCCAAGCTAAGTGTGAAAATAAACTATCTTGTGAAACATGGGGTCATCTTCAAGTTGTGGGTTGCCTATGGCAAAGATGAACCTTCAAACCGGGTCGGTTCCCCTTATGGACCTCCTAAAATCTTGCTAGTTTGATAGGAAAAAGGATAGAAAAGTGAAATTTAAGATAAACTAGACCTACGAGGTGATGCACTAATGATAAAAAGATTTTTACTTGTTCTAACTCACAATTCTTCTCAAAAACTCAACATAAACCTATGCACAACTCAAATTTTGACCAACTTATACAAAAGTGTTTCAAGGGGAGGTTATGTTTCAAGTTTTGTTGCAAGAAAACAATTTGTTTTCATAACTACAAACTCTAAAAATAGCTATGGCATGCAAAAAAAATTATATTCTTACATGAAAAATGATTGTAAATGAGACCTAACTCAAGGATTCAATACTAAAATCACAAAAATTACCTTAAAATTATTCACAATATCACCCATACATGAAATTTGAGAAGGAAAACTCACTATTTTTTATTGATAAAAGGAATTTTTTGCTTGTACAATCTTTAAAAAATACAAAAAAACTATAAAATTTGTTGAGCTCTATATGAAACTATCTCAAAATTTGAGTTACAATCTCTTTATTTTGCATATGAAAAAAAGAACCCAAAGAAAGAACTGATCTAAAAAGAGTTGAATGCTTGGTCTTATAGAAGACCTCTTTAGTTAACTGAGGATGAACCTTGTAGAAGATGTAAAGCTTGCATGATTCGATGAACTAGATATGAAACTGGAAGTGAAATCATGCAACCTTTGGTAAAGAGGAGTTGACTTGAACTGTTGGCTTTTTGACCTTTACTTGATCCTTGAAGTGTGCCCCAACTCAACTTGAACTAATCCTTTTTTTAAAAAGGCATGAAATTGATTGGAATTGTGGGTCATCAATCAATCTGCATGAAACTTGAGTTTTTGAGCGTACAATGCAAAAAAGCCTCTATTTTAGGACTCCAAACTTCATAAACAACATGATTTTATCCCCAAGCTCCTCTTAACTTCATTTATGACCATATGGGCTTCTAAAAAAGGCCTAAACTACCTCTAAGTGCTTGAAAATTGAGCATGAACATCACCTAACTCGTGATCAACTTGTAAAACTCCTTACATGATTATAGGTGTATGAGTTGTTGGAAAATAACTTAAGTCATCAAGGTTTTTTCTTTCTTTTTTATTTTATTTTACAATATCTTTATCATATTCAAAGTCTTCATTGAGCATAATCATCAATCATAGTTATACTCCCTTGAAAAATCTTCTTAAACCCACCATTGATATTACATGGTCATGCATTAATTTCAATCTATATATAGTTAAGCTGTCAAGGTTTCTTTCATACAATTTCCCTTCATATGGTTATTTAACTTGCATTTTGAACTTGTTGTTCTCATTATTATAAACTATGACTTTAATTTCCTTCTAGGCCTTTGTGCATATTTCATTGATCATGGATACAATCAATTTCATGGTGATGGAACTGTCCTTCAATAATGCAAACTACACCATCTATGCCCTATGTTCTGTCTTTTTATGTCTTTTACTCATGAATTTCACTTTAATCTTGAAAGCTTGAGGCTTTCCCTTGTGCCCTTATTGTAACCTTTTCCTTACATCTTGACTTTGTACACATTTATTAAGGGTTATCCTTGAAGGTTATATGTTATCCCTTTATGAATAATGTCATTTTCCCTTTATGCAAAACCATGTCATTTTAACATCTGCCCTTATGAAAACTTGCAATACTGTCACTTGAACCTTGTAGTAGATTTTAGGAGCTATAGAGCTCAACAAAGTGACTGTCTCTGATATTTTTCTTGCTCTTCCTACCACCAATCTACCCCTTTCTCAGGTTCGTGTCCTTTGTTCATTATTGTTGCTCATTCACTTATATTGTTGCACTCTATTCATTATTGCTACTCGTTCACTTATATTGTTGCATGGCTATTGGTCACCCTTTTGAAAGGTGTTCTTTTTTTCCTCTATCTTGGGTTGAACATTGGATAATATAAAGGACAACAACTAGTTGAGGACATCAGCTTCTTCTTTTGTATGTCATTTAATTGGTCATAGTCATCTACTCACATGACTTTCCATACTCTAAATTATGAATTAACAACTTGACATCTCGATTGACCTGTGGATTCATTGACCATTATTTTAAACTATATTTTTCATGGTTCATTGCTAAGAGCATGTTGTATACTTTCCCATTATTAAGAGCACATACCATGTCTATTGTTCCTTTGGACTTATGTAATTAATCTCCATATTTGGCTGTCCATTAACTCGTCAATCTTTCTCCTTAAACTCTTTATGGTGAATATGGACTATCATCCTCATTTTTATTAACTTGACAAATGTATGTCCCTTGATCCATGCTTTGTGTCTGATCTTCTTACAATTTTATTTAAAATATCTTCCATAGAGCTTACCTTGTGATGAACATATGGGGCATGGTGTTGCAGCTCAAATATATTGGGACACTTTTCATGGTAAAAGTCATATAGCAAGACACAATCACCATTGATAATTTGTAGATAAAGGACTTCCTCATATTGTTGTGTAGCATTGTCCCAATTGAGGTCTTGACTCATTCCTCATTTTTTGAATTTCAAGCCAGCTTTACTTAAAGTCACAATATATCCACAATGCATTACGAACCCTATCTTCCCCTTGCAACTTTGACATAAAGACTTAACTGTTTGTCTAAACTATTTAAGATTTCCCCTTTATACTTTATGGTTTTCCTTTTCCCATTTGTTTTGATTATCATAAATCTCCATATGCTCATTCAACAACTTAATTCTTTTCATTCCATTTTAATCTCATGTCTTGAGCTTTGTTGTAAAATAGGGTGAGCATTGCATTAAATAAAAAAGAATCCATTCTTTTAGAAACATAAGCCTAGGTTCCTCTTGGTATGTTTCTTCAATATGACAATCTATCCTTGTGTGTTATACCTTGAAGACCAAGAACACTGCCTTTTATGATACCTGAAACTTATTTTATATGAGTGTCATGGAGTCACTTAACTTATGTCATTCCTTTTGTACTTATTTCACTTGATTCTACCATAGCATTCAATTCCTAGAAACTATATACTTGCTATGATTTATGGATTATGTCTTCACTATTGCCATCATCTTGCCTCATGAACTACAATTTTTTACAAAATAGTACGATAGTAAAAAGCCAGAGGAAACTAGTATGGATCTCAACCTCCTCAATGTCTCTACCATTTCTAAGTTATTACAATTTGGCATATTTAAGAGAAGACCCTAGGTCATGCAAATCTCATTTATGAACTATACTTTATATTCCAAGTCTTCTCTTCAATAACATTCATGTTGTCTCGATTTTGTTGATCTTCACGGTGACTATTTGTATGGCTCTCAAGGTCATTATATATTTTCCTACAATATTTTTGATTGTCCTTGAGTTAACATTCCATGCTTTTACAAACCTCTCCATAGTGATTGTTTCTTGATGGATGTCATACACCCTTCAAATTTTCCCTTGGTCTCTTTTGTATCTATTTTTTTCTCTGTACATTGACTTATTTGAGGTGTATTGATTATCATACATGTTATTTCCTTGGTTGTCCTTTCAAAAATATTACACATACCATCATGTCTTTGTGACTATTATGTTTAAAGTGGTTGTCCTATGCAATTTGTTGATGTCTTTTAAATAGAGACTGTGACCAATTTGTACTTCCATTGACATCCTTCTCTTCTTGAAATGTTGATCATTTTCTACCACCTTCAAACTACCCCCATGCTTTTGTGCTTAGAACCTCCTTTCAACTTTTTATGGATTGCCCTTTAGGTTTGAATATCGAAATTCACCTTCATTTTTTATCTTTGTAATAAGGTAATGTAAATTGTATACTTTCCTCTCATCCCTTTAAGCCTTCTCCACTGAAAACACTAGTTTGAACAATGGATGGCTGCCCAGATCTATCTTCTAGATCTAAAACCTTATATCAGTTTACCTTTTTTGCATCTTTACATAGTCATAGGGCTTATGACTCCTCCATGGAATGATGTTTTCATTGTAAACAATCCTATTTTTTTCAAAATGAAAATCCTTTTTGTATACTATGATGCATAGGTTTCTCTCTTTTCTATGTTTTTTAAACAAAAAAATAAAGGCAACTGCAAAGAATGTTGAATGCAGATTTCAATATGCAAGAAAATAGAGGCTTATTTTGTGCACCTGCACCATGAAGTCCATATCTGCACTTTGCATGGATGTGTCTTCATTTTTTCTGCCATGATAGCTTGTTCAAGTCTTTTTCCATCCAACTAAAACAAAAAACAAAAAACCTAAAAGCTCTCCTCAATGTGGGATTTCTTCAGTTCTCTCTTTTTTCTATTAATGCTTGGTGTTCAAACTTAGATTCTTCCTTTCTTGATTTTCATGCAACCTAAGTGATTTCCCTTAGTTTGGTGTGAAAACCTCCTTTGCCTTTTTTTTTATTGTGCATTTCATTCTTTAGCATTTCTCCCACTTTGGCATGGAGTTTCAAGTTTACTCTTGTATTTTCCTTTTTGGTGTGGGACTTAAAGTTGCTTTTTTTAGTAAGACTGAATTAAATCAAAATCCTCTTTCTTCTATTTTTCATCATGAGTTTCCAAAATAATAGTATTTCAATGGAACATTTAAATAGTGTAATTTTTTTACAAAAATGAACTACATTCTTGTCGACTTCTAAGGGTGTTTTTCCTGTTAAAACAAAATTTAGACCAATAGCCTTGCATATTCATTGGGTAATAGATTGATTTAGGCTTGAAAAGGAACTCAAAAAACTCATAAGAAAATTGAGGGACATATAGACCAACAACATCCTAAGACCAAGCAACCTAAAACAAGACCCAAGTAGACCTCTAAAAGGGAAAACCGGTTGTTCATCAACACTTATTAAAAGGAAAAAACTCAAAATTCCTCTAATAGGATAGTAAAAGACTCAAATAAAATTGTGCAACAACACTTATTTATTCAAAAAACCTATCCTAATATGATATAATTATAGATCAATATCTCAATAGAAATTCTTGAGGTGAATTCCATTAACTGGGATTGGTAGCATTTCTCTATCAATTTTTGACAAATGAAAAGTGGTGTGCATCTTGCAACCTATGATCATGAAAGGACCACTCCACATGGAATCAAATTTGGTGTTCTTTCTAGGCCTTCTTTTCAACTGATCTCATTTTAAGACCAAATCTCCTTCATTGAAAACTCTTGGAACTGATTTCTTGTCAAAAGTTTTCTTCATTTGTGCTTGATGAAACTTCAAATTATGTATTGTTTTCTTTCTTGTTTCTTCCAACTCAATAAGCTCAGCAAGTCTTACTTCCATTGGCTCTTCTTCCATCAATTCCAGCTCCTTCATCAGGCTAAGTGTTGGTAACTCAACTGAAATAGGTATCCTTTCCTATTTTCCATACGTAAGAACGTAAGGTGAATTACCTATAGATATTTTTGGAGTGATCCTATTAGCCCCTAAGGATAATTTCAATTTTCTATGCCAAGCTCTCTGATTTTCTTCTATTATTTTTTGATGATACTAATCATATTCTTATTTGTAGAATGAACTTTATCATTACCCTATGGGTAACAGTTGGATGAAGCACTCAAGAATATGTTATTTTTAACAGCCTAATCAATGATTTTTATGCCAATGAAAGCTAATACATTATCTGAAATAATGGATTTAGGATTACCAAACCTTGCAACCAAATCTTCATAGAAGTTTAGGATTGAGTTTTTGTTTGCCTCTTTCAATGCTACTCCTTATGTCTATTTGATAAAGTAATCTATTGTAGTGATTATCCACTTGTTCCTTGAACAGGATGGTGGATTTATGAGCCCAATAAAATCAAGACCCCATTTCATGAAGGGTTGTTCTACCTAAATTGGATGCAATGGTAAGGCTTCCAATCTCTGATTTCTTACAAATAAAGCAAAATTTATGTACTTTCTTACCCATGCATGTGCATCCTTATACAAATTAGGAAAAAAGTAACCAACTTTCATGATTTTAAGGGTATTTTTTCCTTGGTACAAAATGACCACTAGCTGCCCCATTATAGAATTCTTCAAGAACTCTATCAATTTGATCAACTTCAATGCATCTTAACGATACTCCACTAAAATCTCTTCTAAAAAAGATACCATCTACAACCACAAAATGAATTTCTTGCAATCTAAAATACCTTATTTTTGCATTGTTTAGGCCTTCAAGAAACTCACCTATTTGAAGATAATACATCATTTCATTCACTCAACTTGAAGAAGATGTTGGGACAATAGCTTGATCTTTCATTTTTAAGCACTTGGATAGCCTCTTCTTTAATCTCTTCGTTGTTTTCTAACTTACTAGATAGTTTTTCACATTAACCTTTGCCTCTTACCAGCTTAGTGACTTTGATTTCAATGTCATATTCCATGAATTTTGTTATCCAACCATATCTCTTATCATTCAAATTTTTGTTTAACAAAAAGTATTTGGCACTTGGGTGAGCCACCATCAAATTTATCTTGTTATTTGAAACCAAGTGCCTAAAAATTTTAAGGCTTCTAATCATAGCTAAGACATGATTTTCAACAAAATAATACCTTTCTTTGTACTCTTCCAATCCTTGGTTGAAGAAAGCAATTGGTTGCTCCAAACCTTCCTCATTCTGTTTCACAAGAATAGCTAAGATTGTATCCATACTTCCAAAATCATATAGTATGAAACCTTTAGAGAAATCAAGATTAATAAGTGTAGGTGCAGATGCTAAAGCTTCCTTAATGTTCTTAAAACTTCTCTTGCCTTCTTTTGACTAGCTAAAAAAAATATTCTTCTTCAACATGGTTGTTAATGGCTTAAAAAGACAAGCTATATCAAGTATAAATATTCTCAAAAAATTGATCCTACCAAGAAAACTTTGTAAACCTTTCTTGTGACTTGGCAAAGGAAAACCTAATATGGCACTTATCCTTTTAGGATCAATGCAAAGCTAATATTGCACTTATCCTTTCAAGATCAATGGAAATTCTTCTTTGGAAACTACCGTTGATGCTGCTGATGTGTTGCTACTATGTGGTTTTCATTGATGTCAACACTATTAGAATTCTGTGTATTGAAGGTTGTATATGTCGAGGGATATTGAGAAAAATTGTTAAAGAGGTGTTGCGTGTTCCTCGTGGAACCTGCGGAAGGTCATAAAGGTGTATTTCTTTTGTAAATTTCAAAGATCAATTGTTGTGATTAAAGGGTTTTCATC
>VDFB02196614.1:0-18265 GCA_007258455.2 Sequoia sempervirens | reverse complement strand
TGTAAAGTTTTTATGCAAAAGTTTTGTTTGTTGATTTGTTAAACATACTAGTTACAAAAATAAAGAACGTTTTGTAGTGAACAGCCCATAAAAATTCTTGCAAGGTTAATAACTACAAAAGGAACATCATCATAATCTTTTTTATTTGTATATCAACACATGTCCAATTTGATTCTAAATAATGATGTCAAACTTATTATGCAATAATGTTCCTTATGTCTTACTTATAAGATGCCAATAGATAATCCTATTAGATATTAAGTATTTTTTAATATAAAATTTGAAAATTTGAGTATTGCTTTTTCCCCACTAAATCCATCCTTACAATCACACATTTTTAAAACTCATTACATAGTAAATAAATTATATTGTTTAAAATTATAATTTTAAAAAATAAAAAATTTGATAGTTTGTAATTACCCACCTTAAGAGTAAAAAAAATGTTTCAACAATCATCTAATTGAAAAAATATATATGATCTACTTAAAACACGTAGATTCACATTTTATTACATTGATATTAATCATATACAAACATAGCTGATCTAAATGAAATGGGAAATCATCTAAAATAGGATAAAAACATTCAAACAAACTATAATTTCTTGAAATGGTATTAACTTACACTCCAATGTAATCTAAGGTTTTCCCACAAAATTCATAAGGATTATTTTCTTAGAAAGAGAGTGTTGGAAGGAGGCACCTTTGTTGTCTACAATAAGGCTTAAAAATGATGTAATTATAGAGAATATTCCTACTATCGGGAATAGACATTCAAATTTGCATGGATTCGATCAGTAATAGTAAATGGATAGAGATTGAAATTGAAACGAAATAAAGTTTGAGCAATCTGGGAATGCCATACATTGGCTCTCTCAAATCCATTTTTTCCCAAATGATAATCTTGAATTATTTGCACTATCTCTTGTTTGGTGTTTATGACAAAGGGTCCATGCTGGACCATCAGCTCATTGAGTGGTTTCCCTCCAATTACTATGAACCTACAAGGTTTGTTATCAATATTGTTATTCCACACACTCACCCCATCACCACTACTCAATATAAGTGTATGATGAGCCCCTATAGGCAGCGAATTGGGAGACCAAAGCTCACCTCACCTTCCAACACATACACAAATGCATTCCAAGTCTCTAGAATAGGTTGGTGAAGCAAAACTTCTTCCTCCAGCCTAAAATCCAAATACATTGTAGGGGTCCTCATATACACAAGAGATTGGATACCCAAAGCTTTTGTTGCTATAATAGTTACGTGCACTCCATCTTTCTCAACTTTGGGTATGTCTCTCCCTTGAAGTTCTTGATATTTAGGCTCAATCATGAACACAAAATCAACAGAACAATTATGACAAAGAAATTGTTGGTTGATATGGTAAGAATTTCGAGTTGAAAAGGCACTCACATCTTGTCTTTGGAAGAAATATGTACCCACAACGGAAAACCATGTTGCAATCCTAGTCCAACTAGCATTTCAATGTGGACTATACCCCATCTTACAGTCATCCACTACATAGTACATTGTAATACAAACCCTTCGTACATAACCATCATAGAAAAGAGTGAAGTACTACAACTATGTTGGGTAATCAAGAGATTCCAAACCTGTAGAGCACCAAACTTGATGGTAGGTCCTTATGTCCTACAAACTCCTCATGGGTGAAGGTGTTGGACTCAAGAAACACTAAGAGGGGGTGGTGAATTAGTGTTGTGCAATTTTAACTTTATTAATCTATTTTCTTTAGTGCTTAAAACATCCAATCAAAAGAAAGATGCATGAGCATAGAAAAATAAGCCACAACACCATAACACAATGATTTTTACATGGAAACATGGTTACGGGAAAAACCACAGTGGAGGTTAATCCATAATTTGAGTACTCAAAATATAAGTGTTTTACAAAATGGAATGCACTTGCATTCAGGCCTAGAGCTCACTGCTCAAAATCAAGAAGGCTTCTACTACCTACAAAAGAGTTGAACTGAGTAGATAACATCTACAAATGTTTGATTATAGTTCTAGTTAGGCACATAGATCAGATTATGGACCTCATGTCTAATTTTGCACTTTGCTCCGCTCTGCCTTAATTCGCTTCTCAAAAATCCTCTTCTGCACTAATGAAAATCACTCAATTTCTCTTCTGATATTCGTACACACATCAATACATATCAACACACATACTTGCACACACCAAAATGAATTTACTAACTTATATATATATATATATATATATATATATATATATATATATATATATATATATATATATGTGTATATATATATATATATATATCCGCTATCAAGAATTTAATCGATATATGTTGGCTCCAATAAAATAGAAAATATCTTCCAACTGTCAGCTCAAATCATGAACAAAATTTAATGCACACCCACCAAAGTCAGCCATAGCATAGTTAGGACCCAAAACAAAATATACAATACAAAAATATTTTAAACAATTCCATCTTAAACATTTGCAGCACCCAACATTCGCTTAGTCAGCCTTCATATACTGATGAACAAAAAATTGAATGACCGGACCTCCTAACTCATACACCACTTGATGTGATAGCACGAAACTCGAGAATAACAAATTTCATATACCCAATGACTTTCCCTGAGAGCCACAACCAAAACTGATAAACTGATAATGGAAACTACTTGACAAATTCAATCTGCAGCTAGATACCCTGTTCTTCACTCTATCTTCTGGTATAGTCAAATACTATAGTGTGGACCAGATCAATGACTTCAGTTTCCATCAATGACAACACTAGAAGCCATATGCCAACAATATCCCCCTTTGGCGTTGATGGCAACACTTAGTGAAAAATGACTAAGTGTTAGAACCTTTAAAGCTTCAAAAATCCAAAACTCAACAAGATTTCAACAAAACTCCCCCTAAGATTGATAAGGAATTTTTCACTACTCTCTCTCCCCCTTTGTCATCAATGACAAAGATAATAAAATATTTTCTTTCTCCCTTTATGCCAACAATCTCTCCTTATGAAGATATAACCAAAAACTTACTTGTACAAAAATTGATTCAAAAACTTGAAGAAATACACCTGTTAATTGAAGATTATTTAGTACTTTTCCTTCATCTCTGGAAGGAATTTCTTCCATGCTTCCACTGCAATCCTAGTGATTATGATCATGCTATCATTTCTAGATGTCTGGTTGATAATCTTGATGAGGGATTCTGAAATGGTAAAGGCATCTTCCACTACTTCTCCCTTCTTCAGTATCTCAAAAAATTGTTCCAGCTTGCATTCTATTGTGTCCTTCACTTTCCAAAAGGTATCCACAATTTTTTTCCTGGTGCTCTAAACATTTGTATGCTTTTTCTACAATTCCTGGATCCTTTTCCTAATTGCACCATCTTGATCCTAAGACATGTTAAAATTTTGACCAATATTGTTCAACTTTGTTTCAATTTGTTCCAACTTCTCCTTGTACTTGTTGATTGCATGAGGCCATCGAAGACAATAGTTATAAATGTTGTTTTTTGTGCATATGCATTGCCTTAACTCATTCATGTGCCTTTTTAGCTTAGTAAGTGACAATCTATACTTCTTCTTCAAATGTAGAATCACTTCTTCCTTTTTCTAAGACTCAGAATCCATGATTTTCTTGATACATTCAATCATCTCTTCTAGAAATTTATTCTACAAACTCTTTGGTTTGATATGATTGAGCACAAAATTACCACTTAGAACACTTAAGATCATGTCTTGCTCATATGATGGTCTGATAGACCACATATTCACAATTTTTTGCATTCCATCTTCGTCATGGATAAGTTGCAATAAATCTTCCTTGGTTAGATCACCTTATCCTTCACTTCCTTTTGTCATTTCCTTTCCTTGTTCCGGTTCTTCTGTTTCCAGTTCTTTTCCAAGGGTTTCCTCAGTTTCCTTATCAAATTCCTCATCTAGTATGTCCACAATCACTTGTTTTTTCCCTTTCCCTTCAATTTTTGGGGTCTTGCATGTTGGTGAAGTATTGATATCAATTTATTTTTCTCTTCTCTTCTCTCCATTTCACCAGAGGAGGAACCAACTTCAAGTTTTCTTACTAGAATTGAAACACCAGTTGATCCAAACTTCCTTAGCAAATCCTTAAAGAAACTTGCATACACTTGATCACAGTTTCCCAAGTTTTTAGAGTGTATATAAATATGCTTGCAAAACAGTTCCTCTTCCCATATTACATTGTCATTCAGGGGTAAGGAATTCAGAAAATACATTACAAGGCATATAACCAAAGTACCAAACCTGAAAGGGTAACCTATTTCCTTCATCAATTGCACGTTCTCCATCAATTAATCTTTCAACAATCCACAAAGATCAAAATCCTAATGTTCCATTATCATTTTGTGTGAAATGTAGATTGCACCTGCCAAAGTAGCACCTTCTATGTTTCTGAAAAATGATTTTCTAAGATATTCCATGCACAATGTACCTTGTCAGTGGATCTTTGATTGTAGATATTATTAGTGCCCTTTGATCTCCAGTTACACCAGTTAGGGTTTCGACTTCTTTATTCTAAATTGACTTCTTCCTTGGCACATCCCCAACTTTGTATAACCCCATTATAGCTGAAATCACTTTTTTTGAGATATGATAGGGTTTATCCAGAGTTAGAATATCATCATTCAATCTATTCAAGACAAACTCAATGATTTCTATGTTTCCAAAATAAGGAAATTCACTCCAAATATCCAAGCTTTTGTGTTTCGCTTCATCCAAAAAATTTAATTCATCGTTCGACAACATGTTTCTTTTAGCTCTAATCTTTTCACTACTATATTCATCTAGTTAAATACCAATCCTTTGATCTTTTCCATTTTCCCTTCCATACACATGTCTCAAAAATATCAAATAAGTTCTTCAACGACACACCAAACTAAAATTTCTCAATATAACTAAAGTACCTTATAGATTAGGGTTTCGTCATTGAATTCCCTTCACACATTTGAAATTCTGGTGCAAAGCGCTTCTCCTTCTTCTTTTCTTTGACACAAAGTAGCAAATGAGGATTTCAAGTTGCTTTTTATATTTTGCACACTTAACTTTTGTTGTAATAAATGCTTTTTCCCTAACTTATCTGGATACCTTGTTTTCTCATTCTGTAAGAGATAACTCTTCTATGGATCTTTGACTCAACACAACATCCTTTTCACTATTCCAAAAACATTTGTAGATCATTAGTGCAACCTTTGCAGTCATCCGCATCCTAGTTTTAATTACTAGCAGGGGGTTTGAAATATTTTCTTGATAGTTCCCCCTAGGCCAAAGGCGTAAAACTAATTCCTAGAGGAATTACCAAAAGTAGCTTTTGGTGCAGGCTCATCAAAGGAACTTTTCTTCACCCATGTCTTCTTCATTTTATGTCTTATTTCATCCATAGATACTTTCCCTTTTCCTTTACCATCTTTCTGGACATTTCTTCCTTTGTATACCAGACCTCTTCTATCCATATTCTGGTTTCTACAAAATCTTGCAATGTGACCATATTTGTTGCAATTGAAACACACAACATTTCCTTGTTCAAACCAGTCACTCCATTGATTTCTTCCTGATCTACACTAATTAGCAATATGTCCAAATCTTCCACAGGTATAACATCTAACACTCCTATTAATAGAGTTGTTTGACACATTTCTACATTTAATTGACTTGTGACCAAACTTATTGCAATTAAAACACTGACTAGAAATGATGATTCATTGGATTTCATTTTACTTCTACACTGAGTAGACATATGACCAAATTTTTTGCAAGAAAAATAATATCCATTAAACTTTTGAGCATTAGGTTGTCTTACCAGAAGCCTTTTTGCTTTGTTCATTAGATGTCGTTGCTTAAAATTCCTCTGTCCAGATCTGAAACTTTCTCCTTTCTCATAACCAAGACCTCACTTGTCATTTGCACTCTTCTATCCTTGAGTCAACTCATCAATTTTCACAGAGCTAATCTTGAATTTCTCCTTATATTCGTTTGTAATAGTAAGTTCATCCCTGAGAATAATAATCTATTTTTCAAGTTCTTCTTCATTTCTTCTAGATTGTTACAGCTCCATCTCTAACTGAATGAGTTCTCCATTAATTCTGCTACATTCATCAAATCTCTCTTTCAAGTACTAGACAAGATTTTCCTCATTCTTCTTTATTTCTTCAATTTCCTTAGTCATCTTCATCGCCATAGATTCCATCTCATGCTTTAGGGTAGCATTGTCTTTAGCAAGCTATTCACATTCCTCTGTTATTTTCTTCAAGGTCTGATTCAGGTGAACATCATCCATGCTTTTTCTTTCTTTCTACTTGATTTGATCATAGAGATCTTTTCTCTTTTCCCTAGACTTAATAATCTGGTCATTCAACTTCTGAATGAATTTCTCTACATCCTTATGATTTCCTCTTAATTCTTGGACTTCTACTTTAGACTAATCAATATCATCAAGTGCCACCAAAAGCTGTTGTTGAAGACTACTAGAGTCCATTATATTCCAAGATCCACCTCAAGCTATAAAACTTCTTCCGAGGAACTTAGCTCTGATACCAATTGTTGGACTCAAGCAACACTGAGAGGGGGGGTGAATCAATGTTGTATAATTTTAACTTTATTAATTTATTCTCTTTAGTGCTTAAAACATTCAATCAAAAGAAAGATGCATGAGCATAGAAAAATAAGCGACAACACCATAACACAACGATTTTTACGTGGAAACCCGGTTAAGGAAAAAACCACGGTGGAGGTTAATCCACAATTTGAGTACTCAAAATATAAGTGTTTTACAAAAGGGAATGCACTTGCATTCAGGCACACTTCTTAGAGCTCACTACTCAAAATTAGGAAGTCTCACTGCCTTACAAAAGATTTGGATTACAACAAAAGATTGAACTGAGTAGATAGCATCTACAAATGCTTGATTATAGTTTCGGTTAGGTTCATAGATCAAATTCTAGACCTTTTGTCTGATTATGCACTTCGCTCTACTCTTCCTTAATTTGCTTGACAAAAACCTCTTCTGCACAAATGAAAATCGCTCACCTGCTCTTATGATATTTGCACACACATCAATACATATCGAACACACATACTTGCACACCAAAATGAATTTACCAATCTCATATATATATCCGCTATCAAGAATTCAATCACTATATGTCAGCTCCAATAAAATAGAAAATATTTTCCAACTGTCAGCTCAAATCATGAACAACATTTAATGCACACCCACCAAATTCGGCCATAGCATAGTTAGGACCCAAAACAAAATATCCAATACAAATATACTTTAAACAATTTCATCTTAAACATCTAGAACACCCAACATTCGCTTAGTCCGCCTTCATATGCTAATGAATAGAAAATTGAATGACCGGATATCCTAACTCATACACCACTTGATGCAACAGCATGAAACTCAAGAATAACACATTTGATATACCCAACAACTTTCCCTGAGATCCACAACCAAAATTGATAAACTGGTAATGCAAACTACTTGACAGATTCAATCTACAGCCAGATACCCTATTCTTCACTCTGTCTTCTGGTATAGTCAGATACTACAGTGCGGACCAGATCAATGACTTTAGTTGCCATCAATGACAATACTAGAAGCCATATGCCAACAAAAGGATCCCTATATTCAAAAATCCAAAAAAACATATTCTCTTAAAAAACTTTTAAACCCCCATAGATCTAAGTAGGAGTTATGGATTGTCTAAATCATCAATTAGTCTCAAATCATCATAGAATCCATTGCCTCATCTGTTTCCACCTTAAGTGTATTTTATAGTGAAAAGACATCTACACATCCATAAAAGAGCCAAACTCAACCCCTGCAGTTGTCGTGGTCTGAACAAGGGAAAAGAAAGAGACAAAAGATGGTACCTTGAGCATGTATGTCATAGTCTCGAAACCTACCCAAAACATATATTATCTTAATTTATGAATGTGGAACTAAATTAATTTTAACTTCCAGCCAACAAAGAATCTTAACCCAATTAAAAGCAAGATCAAATGGTTCAGAAAACCTAAATCCTTTTTAAAAATATATATCCATTTAAAGCATTCACTCAAAAAGCAATGCAAAGCAACTCACAATATCTGGCAAGCGTCTAAAACAAGACAGTCTAGTCCAGGTTCTTCAAATCTGTCGAGACAGCCACCACATCATCGTTAATGATGTAGGTCCTAGCTAAGTTTAAAACCCTAGTGGAGGGAACATATGTGATATGATCATGTACTCCTCAAAACCACCCTTGTCAAAACCCTGGAGGAGGGAAAATACTTAGAATGGCTTAATTTGACAGTGAAGGGTACAACCCTAGCCATGGTTCTAAACTATCGGCAGGTGCACACCACAACTCCCAAGTCCACCACATCATTCACCCACTCCATTATACACAAAAACACTTCTAAAAGGAGATCCATCAAACTTGTTTCTTCTTCTAAACTGTCCACTGTTCGAATCTCCCTACTGCTCATTTTGACAAGGAAGATTCCTTGTTGAGAATGGCAATACTGAGCGAGGGAAATTATCCCAACACTCGCTCTGCTTTGGTTGTTGCTTTCTCCTTCTGCCCCATAAATCTATTGAGAACAATTGTTGTCTACATAATAATAAAGCTCATTTGTGACTTCTGCAACTCTTAACATGCTTTTTACTGTATTAAAGATCGCCTTCAATCTGCTCTTTCTAGGCTATGGAGGAAAAACAGCCCATAGTTAGAAACTAAATGTTTAAAATGATGAATAAATAATTGGTTGAAAATAATTATATGAATTGTAGTTGCAATTGTGGATTATACGACGAGTTGCAGTTGTGGAGGCTACAGTAAATGGGTAAGATTGTCTGAACTGCCCGCAAGATTTTTCAATTGTTTTGGAGTTTATTTTAGGCGTGAGACAATTCCCATGGGCTATTCCCACAATATATAACCTATCGACTACCTATGACTAATTAAATAATGTGATCTAATATTTGTAGGGTATTAAGATTTTAGCTTTTTCATTTTATATTTGTATATTTATATTTATTTTTTTTGAAAATTTTGATTTGGGTATTAAAATTTTCAAAAGTTGTAATTGTGTATTATATTTTTATCATAAAATTTAATATGAGTATTTAATTTTAAAAAAGGGGTATATATTGTTTAATTTTTTTATGTATTTAATTAATTAAATTTTGTATGTATTTAATTATATTTGTAGTTTTTTAATTTTTATTTTTTGAAAATTTTGACTTAGGTATTAAAATTTTCAAAAGTTGAAATTGTGTATTATATTTTATCATAAAATTTGATATGAATATTTAATTTAAAGAAAAAAGGTATATATTGTTTAAATTTTTTATGTATTTAATTTAATGTATATTTTTAAGGAGTTTTGGAAAAAAAATCATAAATTTTAATGTATTTTTTTAGGAAATATATAGATGGAAGAAAAGAAGAAATAATGGTTATTTTAATTTTTTGGTCAATGTAATCTTGTAGAGGTTGATTTTTTTCTAACAATTTTGTTGTCCTATTTTCTATTTTAGCTACAATGTGAGAAACCTTAGATTTTGAAGTGTGATAATTAATTTATGCAAATAATTATATTGCACAAGAAATAAATGAGCAATAAAAGAAACTAAATATCATTACTAGGAATAGAAATTTATTATGAGAAAACTATATACGTAAAAAACTTCACACATATTATTATAATGGAAAAACTTAAGAAAATTTTTGTACAACTATAAACTAATAACTAGTATAAATATATTATTTTAAGGCGTCTATTGAATAAATATTATTTTTACTTGAGGAGTTATTCTTTACACATCTTCCACCCCTTGTGATGTAAGAACGCCTCTCTATGTAAAAACTTTAGATTTATGCAATATCTTTCTCCTCCTTAATAATTGTCTCACACAAAACCTCTCTTACACAATCATATTGAATATGAAAGTATTTGTGCCAATTAATCAATCCTCTCTATCTCATATTCCATAATGAGAATTTTATAAAATAGAGGATAAGAATATAGGTTGAACATGTTTGAGAAGTTACCAAACCTTCTCATAAGACATTAGTATTTAATTAATATATTTATAAAAATGATTATTTAAATTCATATTAATTAATTAAATATATTTATAATATGTCTTATGTAATTTTATATATAGATTTTGTATTTTATATTTTGAGTCTTATAAGTATTAGTTATGCCTACTAATAAAAGTGTGGACCCCCAATATACATTGTGTTTTTGATATGATAAACAACATTTACAGGGTGTTGTAGCATTTACATAGAGAGCCGATAGGGCCAAAGGAAACTAGTTCAAACCAACTGAACTAGAAGGGAAACAAACATAGACAACTAATTGATAGTGGTAGAACAACAAAACAAATATTAGACAACCCTAGAAGAGGGGACCAATTTGACTCCCTGAACCTGAGGCCGCATAGAGGCAACAGATTTGGGGAGTCCCTTCTTCTTCCTAAGCACAACTGACCAAGAAGGCTCAGAATTGAAATCCACCGAGCGAGGCGAGGGGAGTGGATCCACAACAACCACCCCAGACGAGGAGCCATCACGTAGCGAGGGAGCCGACAATGAAGAAGAGGAGATAAGAGCGGTCAAAGGACCAGCAACGTCATTTGACGAGAGATGGGCAGGAACTGACAGCACAACGACAACAAAAGGTTCTGCAAAAGGGTTGGCCAGTAGAGGAGTCTAGATAGGCTCCAAAACCAAGGGGGCGGACAAGGGAGGGTCACCCTCCTCAGAGGAATCATCTGAAGAGGGAGAGTCAACTGTGAGATGGTCTAAGAGAGCATTCTTCCACCAAGTAGTAGCACCCTTGTGGTGAGCAAGAGGGCAGTTAGAGGCCAGGTGACCAATAGAGAAACAATGCCTACACCGAAAGGGGAGCCCCTCATAGTCCAAAAGTTGCTTCCAAGGTCTGTCCTCCACCATCAAAACCACATCACCATGGAGAGGTTTGGAGATGTCCAAATCGATTAAAATACAAGCCACCATAGTATGCCCAAGATCTTGAGTTGTAGAATCCACCTTCAATGGCGTTGCCAATAGCTTCAAAACAAGAATCTTCCCAAAATTGGAGTGGGAGATTCGATAGTCAAACCCAAACAAGTCTAATGTTTAGAGGCTCCGTAAGAGGATTGAAAGAGTCAGACCAAGGCCGAATGAATAGAAAATGAACACCCCACATCCACACCCTGTCCAACACTCTATCACGATCCTCCAAGGAAAAAAAAGTTACAAAGAAAAAACTCTAGCATTAGGATACAACTCAATCTATCTCGAAACAATAGGCTTCCAGGAATTGGAAACCCATTCATGGAGATCAGGAAGAGAGGGCCACGAGTCGTTAAACCTGTAGAACACACCCTACCACACATAATACTTCTCATTCTTAGCAACTTCGGGCCCATAGACCACAATAGGAGAGGCCTTGACACAAGGCAAAGGACGAACCCTAGCCAAAGCAAGAGCAAGTTGGGCACGAGCAGCATCAAAAAAATGATTTATGTTTGCAGGCAGCAATAGGGGGAGGGTCCCACCCACAACCCGCAAAACACCTGCAAAAGAAGCAACAGGAGGAGGGGGAGGGCCCCTACCCACACAAGCCCTCACCCCAATATACATTGTGTTCTAATAGGTTCAAATTTCATGATTTTTTTTTTATCATTATTCAATGCCTCAATGTTGATGCTTACTGCTTCAAGAATATTTTTCAAAGTGGAAGAATCTCCTATAGAATGAGAGTTGGAATTATGAATTATACACCACTTGTCAATCTTTTAGTGAATGAAATCTACAATGTTGTATAGTTTCCAATTTCTTGGCACATATTAACCTTCTTATAAGATGTTAGTGTGTCAAGGGCTTGCCCAATAGAATCCTTGCAAGGAGATGAGGCTTGGAGAGAAGGTTGCACACTAGTATCAAATTCTATAAGGAACTCTAGTTACAACTAGCATTCTTCAAAACTGTGGTTTAAGTCAATGGGCTCTTGGTCTACTGGTGAAGTTGAAAGGTTCTAAATGAGCCCACCAATGATCAAGTCTTGATGAGTGCAAAGGCTCCAATGCCTAAAAAGGGATGAGGTGGGGTTTGTGCCCTCAGTAGATTTTGGTGGAATGGATAACCCCCAAACCTTGGCTCTAAGTTAAAGGGGACCCCCTTGGAGATACCTCCAACAAAAAAAAAAAAAACTATGATTTGAAGATTTTCATAGAATTTTCCACTTGATTATGTATGACTACCCAAGATGGTTAATTTTTTTCTATAATAGTTTCCTTAGGGTTGTCATATGGACACAAAAAAAATATGTGGTTTTTCTAGTGGAAGATAGACTTGAAACTATAGATTTGTTAATGAAGCCATTAATATTGATGCTCGCAAATTTAGATACCAAAAGTGAACGCATGATTTTGAGGCGTGAAAAGCTTCTCTCCCGATGCCAGACCCGGGGGCAAGCTCTGTGCCACGTAAACTTCTCACATTTTTCTCGTCCTGGTAGCAAATTACTGGTACATCTTATTAGTTGGCATTTTTCTCGTTCTGGTAGAAAATTATTGGTACATCTTATCAGTTGGCTTTGGCTTAGGTACGTTATATAGGTAGTGTAAGGCAACACTTTCTATCTCCATATTCATTGCTTTTCTGCAAATTTCTAAGAATGATAATGGCTGTTTTGCCGATCGTAGGCGCAGTAGTTGCAGGAATATTAGGATGTTTGTGGCTGGCTATGATGTGGGCAGGTCAGTTAAACAGGCCTAAACGTGCTCCACCTGGAAGTTTTGGACTGCTTGTGATTGGTGAAACACTCCAATTTGTTATTGATGGCAGATCCAAATCTCCTCAGGTTTATGCAGACAAAAGAAAGGTTAAGTATGTTATTCACTCTTGTCAATTTTGGATTCACTTTGTCAAATTCTGGAGTTCGATTTTGGGTTGAAGTAGATATAAATAGGCTTCAGGCAAATTCAGTCAATAATTCATATTTAACAAATTCATCTTCAACAAATTCATTGCCATGACAAATTCATCTCATGAAAAAATTCACCGTCAACAATATAATATGAATTATTGGTGATGGTGAATTATTGACGGTGAATTTTCCTAAAACCATATAAATCTTATATCACTTTTTTCAAGATACATATTTAATGTTTATATGTGGGTTGTTGCAGGTATGGCCAACCAGTTTATACTACCCATCACATGGGGTACCCCACAGTGATGTCAGCAGAGGAAGACCCAGCAGCAACACTCCCTAAGCCTTATGACTTAGGTGGCCCGGCCCACATTCCCGTCAAATCAGACTTTCCTTTCCTTTCCGTTTCCATTGTATCATTTACGGTAGCCGTTTCCGTTTGCCTCCACTGTTTAAAACAATTTTATCTGCCGTTTATACCGTGGCAGCTATAAAATCTGCAGAGCCCGCCACTCTGTCTACAAGCGAGCATGCCCTCCAATCTCTACCACTCCGAAGGAAGCAGATCATATCTTTTTTAATAAAACTCGTTGCCATCCTCAATGTTCTGCTGCCGGAAAGGGTAAGCATATAGTTTTATGAGGGTTTTTAATTCGGGGGCTTAATTTGACGGTCATTGCCTGTCAACAAATTTTTTAATGACGGTTATCTATTCAAAGGTGCCCTTAAAACAGTATGATATACCCTAGTGTAAGTAAAATTATATATAAATCAAATATATATATCATTATAATTCTATATAAATTTTGACAGTCTATCGAAAATCTCTCTTTTCATCTGATACAATTTTCTTAAAATTTTGATTGTATTTTATGGCAAAATCTCTAAATATTGTCATAGAAGCCCATCAAATTTAAATACACCTTATATTTGTCAGTCTGAGAAAACAGGGGAGGAGGTCCTATAGAGTAGAGGTATGTGAGGATGCACCTTGAAGGATATAAAGTGTTATTAGCAAACAATATGTTAAATTAACACTTGAGAAGGGTCCTATAAGTAGAGTATATATGGCGACCTTAGAATATATAAAGATATTTATCGTAAACAATATGTTAAATTAACACCTAAAGTTCACACGATTTTATTTAAAAGGCTGCCATTTTTTAGGTCTGCGGCTCAATAAATCATAAACTTTATAACTGCAATATTGTTCTACTTTTTGCTTGACTCTACTTTTAATGATATATAATACTCAATATAAATAATGATATTATTATTATGGCCCACATATTATATATAATTTACATATTATATATAATTTATATATAATATTCAAACAATTATATTATATTACAAATTATTTATATTATATATAAATAATAATATTATTATAATATTTATCAAAGAAATACTTATCTTGTCAATATAATATAATAATAATATTATATTATTATTATATTACATATTATATTATTATTACATGTTTTATTATTATTATATTATAATCTATAATATAATATAATAATATAAATAATATAACATAAATAATAATACAAAATATAAAATAGTTATAAGGAGTTCCATCTATTTTATTCTAGGTTAAGTCCACAATCACAAGGTCATCCTTATAACTATGAACTCAACTCACCTAAATTCAAATTGGTCTATTTAACCTTCTTGCCCTTCTCACCTAAAACCTTTTTTTTTTCTTTTTGTGTGTGTATTTTATGTAACTTATTATATATTGGTACAAAAAGATTCATTCTATTCATTTTAGACATCACACACATATTCAATTATCTCCCATTCTAGGAGGATTTAGAAGGTCAATAAATAGTAATAAAATTGAATTTAGTGCATAAAAAAGAGCAACAAGTCTAATTTCTAGGCAAATTATTATTGTACGACATTAAATTAACATCCTTGGCTTGACATAATGAAAAATAGTGAGATTCTATCGATGTGGAGATTCTTTTCAAGAGATAAATAGCTAGAAAGACAAAGTAGAATAATATAACAATGTATATGAAAGGTTTCTTAAATATCAATTTATATGATTTTTTATTAACGAGTCTATTCTCTTGTATCAAAATAAAATTTAACAATTTTAAAATATGATTAAAAGATGTATCTTTCTTCATGTATTTATATACCTATTACGCATGTATTTTTATGTCTTCTTTTTAGAAGTTGACTTTTTTGTGTTTTTCTTACATAGCTTCTTTATATAAATTTAGTTTGAGTGTGATCTCTTAAGTTTTCTATTATATTTTTAATACACCTTAAGTCATTGATATATACTTATTTAATTAACATTCTTCATCAAATTCATTATTCTTCAATGCTTGCATGCTTAAATTATTAAAACAAATTAAATTGTGTACATTACTAAAATATTCAATTTAAAAATCCCACAAATTTTGCAAGTCAAACTGTAAGATTCTTTGTAATTGAAGGGATAAAAGTGCATAATTTAGAACTTATACCTTTTTAATATCATTTTTCACAATCATAAATACTTAGTCCTAACTTGAATTTTGACCCATTTAGTGCACAACCCATTAGTAATCTACCATTACAAACCACCTTAGGATTTGTCATTACACAATCCAAAAAAATTAGCCACCTTGGACTTAGATTATTTTGTGAGACATTGTCTACCAAATTTAAATTCACCTTTTTCATTTCCAAAAGTTAAACCTTTCACAAATATTCATTCTCATGCCATATATTTCCAATTAATGACCATGGACATGTATTTATGGAAATGTCCTATGAAATTTGAATCTATCTATTAGCCAATCAATCACAAAAGACAAATCTAATTTGAAAAATATATTCAAAGGTCAATTCTTTAAATACTACATTAGTTCACTAGTCCACTAGCACAACATATTTGGCATTCACATACCTTATTTAACATGTTTGTGACACCTTATTATTTTTAGTGTGCTTGAATTTCATCAATTATTTCCAAGTAATCATCTTGAATTAAGTCCTACCACACTTCTAAGAGTGATCAAAAATCAAAAGAAGTACAAAAGATTGAGGTAAGATTGGAGAGAATGAAAGCCTAATATATGAAGTATCCTCTTCTTGCCAATTATTTTTATCCTACACAATAATTGGCAATATCCAATACCCCTATATTGAATCCATCATTGGATAGAGACCAAATTCCCCTTTTATGATCTATTCCTTTATTTCCATGTCATTATTTTTTTATTATTATTTTTATCCATGTCTTAACATTGTCGCCTATGGCATGTGGCCTTCTCTTTATTTCATTTTCAAGTTGTGATTATCCTAACTTAGGTGCTTATATTACTTATTGAATTCATAATCTCTCAACTATGCACCTACCTTTGTATTATTTGTTATTTTAAAATGTGTTATTTTAAAATGTGCACCCTTACTTTCTTGTATATTCTTTTTCCTCTCAAATTGTTTCCAAAAATGTTGTCAACATCCCTATGGGAACCAAAATTAACATATTAATTGTTGGGAGTGATGAATTACCAAGTTGGATTGTTATAAATTTACTCAGATACTCTTTTGTGTGTTGGATATCCATTAAATTTTCTTGGAGGTGAACATGAATAAATTTTAAAAGAAACGATCAACAAAATTTTCAAACTTTAAAATTTTGGGGCTACATAATGTATACGCTTATTGCAAGATTTTTTCGATTAGATTGTGTCAAAATTTTTGCATCAACAACAATTTATATAGAAACTAATCCAAAAACTAATCATTGATGCAAATTTTTTGACACAATCTAATCCAGAAACTCTTGCAATAAATCTACATGGATTGTTTGAAATCTATTATCCCTCTAATGCTTTAATGTTTATTTCAATACCCTACTCTGTGCTGGGTTGGGTTCATTTGTTGCAAACTTGTGTTGGTTCTGGGACTCTGTGAGAAAATGAAGTTAAGATAGGGGTTTTAAAACAGGCCGTTAATTATTACAAACCCTGCTCTTAAGTGCTTTCAGCTCAAAAATATTAGCAGTATTCCTTCTAGTGCCTATTTTTTTCATTTCAAAGTGATATGGTAGTATAATTCAAGAACTAGGGTCGTCTTCCTCTCTTGAAAGGGTTTTCATTTTAAATCTTGGCATGGTTTTATAGCTAGCAATTCTTGGCTTTACAAGAATCACATAGTGGCAAGTGAGATTTTTTTTGGTCATCGAAAATGAGATGGTATAACAAGGAGAATGGTCATATTCCAAGTGTAGCGAGTTAAACTCATTTATGAATCTCGCTTTTAAGGAGAAACAAATATAATCCTACCATATCCAACCTACAACGAAAATCCAAAAGAATAAGGGAAAAAGAGGGAAGGGAGAGAGAAGAAATAATGGAACAAAAGATATGAAAAGTTTTTAATCTACAAGAATAAACATTACCAAATTTGAACTTTCCCTATGAACATAAGATTAACAACTTATTTCATTGTCAATTTTACTGCAACATATGGCATAACTAGTTTGAGAGTGAGGAAAACCACATATTCCATGGTCATAATTACAATATAGATAATAAAAGGAATCATTGTCATATTACATTTGTAGATAATAGCCCATGGAATTCATAAATACATTAATTAAGGTCAAATGGAATATGTTCACAAAGAATATTAATACACAATATAAGGTTTTATGATAGAAAAATTTAGGAGTCTTAGATTGACCTATAAGTGTTATCTTAGCATTTACATATGTAGGGGAAGAAGTTTCCCTCCATTCCTCATTGATATTTTTACAATTATCCTATCTTTTATTTTATGTACATTTTTCATGCATATATAGTCTCTTGGATTTGGTAAAGGTTTCCCTACTAGGATACATGTTGACCATATTAATTACATCACATTCAATTGGCCTAATATGTAGTTGGAATCTATTCTAATGGATAGGACCACACATATTCATGTAGATGGACTATCCTCAATGGTAGTAAGAACCAACAATATCATTTATTTGGGAATAGTGTTGGGAAAGCCATATCAAGTAACCCATATAAGACAATCATTATTTGGAGATGTTCCAATCCTTGGTCAATCAATTATTGATTGTAGATCTACATTAGGGTTATTTAAACAAGCATAAATTAGTTTCATGTCTCTTGAGGCATTTGATGGTTAGGTTGTTGATATCATGTGATCAACAATTTTTCCTTAATCCATCTCTATTTTTTGACACACAGATATATATGCATTTGCATCATAATCAAACTCCATACATGGACAAAGTTCAATTCGTCAAAAATATTTTCATTTG
>VDFB02196612.1:0-17580 GCA_007258455.2 Sequoia sempervirens | reverse complement strand
TCACCATTAGGATTGCATTTGGTTTAATATCAACGAAATCGAACACATGGGTAATGTTAAGTTCTCTCTTAGCTTTCCAACGATATAATTTTTTTCGCTTTCTCACAATGTGAGGGCCTTCATCCATAATTTATTTGTTTGTATGTCTCTTTTTCGGCCAAAAAGTAGTGTTTGGTTTTTTTTTCATATAAATTAACCTGCTCATCAAAATTTCAAATAAATTACATTTTAGAAACTAGACTCTATTCTACAATTTAAAAAAAAACAATTAAAAAAAAATCAATTACCTTCAAAAATTTTTAGGGAGAGCACGACAAAAATTCTGCTTTTTAGGAAGTTCTGACTTAGAAAATTAGTAAAAAATCAAACATTCATTAAAAAATTATCAGAAAAATTGTGCATCAACTAGATACTATTAGCTAACTTTTGACTATAGTGATTTTAAAAATACTACAAAAAATTTCACCGTGCTCAGGTCGTACAAGAGTTGCTATGTTATATTTTTCTGACAAAAATAGCACCAATTTGTGTACATCCCTCTTTTGAACCCCTTAATCTCAACCATTTTCAAAATAAATTAGTAGTTTAGAAAGTAGACTTGGAGCACTTCAATCTTTGTTTTTGTTCCATCTCAAAATTTTGAGTGTAACTATCCTCAATTTCATGTCCAAGGTCAGTATTTCCTGATTTCAAAAAAAAAGTGGCCACTTAAGCCCCATTTTTGGGAGCCATCTTGGTGCACTTACCTGGTTCCTAAGGTAGTGAGTTGAAGGAATTCAACATATTTGATGTGAGTCTTCAAGTGTGTGAAGCGAATTGTGGTGGAAATCTTTATTGCATTCAGATAGTCTTCTCTCTGTAACTATTCTCTTCTATCTTCTTTATAATTCTGTGGTAGTGAGCCCTTCGGTTCATAAACCCTTATTGGATAGTAAGTCCTATTTTGGACAAGTAAGTTCTGTCTTGGTAGTGAGTCTTTCTAGCAAGAGCCTTTGTATTCGGTTATTAGAATTCTTTATATTGCAATCTTATCCTCACCATGGTTTTCCATGTAAATCTAGTGTTATTGTGTATGGTTTTACTTCTTTCAGTTTTTGCTTCTAACTTAATGATTAATCACATTAGCAAAGTAAAGGATTTGTTAATGGTTATTGTTCTAACTTCTAGTGAAAGTTTTAAAGGTTAAAATTGCTACAACTGATTTACCCCCCCTCTTAGTTGTCCTATTCAATAATTGGTAGCAGATCTTTGTTCCTTGGAGAAGAGCTTAATCACTTAAGAAATATTTGAGATGGAAAAAAAGATAGTTATTAAGTGTCCTAAGTTTGATGGCACCGAATACACTTTTTGGAAATAAAAGATGGAAGGATATCTCAAATACTTTGGATATGATGTTGAGAAAGCTTATAAGACTGCATACATGGCTCCAGCTAATGGTTCAAGTACTGTTGATGAGATCAAGGCACATGAAATGAACAATAAGAAAAAAATAATTTTGAAGAATAGTCTTTCACATTCCAAATTAATTAAAGTTGTAAATATAAAGACTACTAAAGAGGTTTGGGATGCATTGGAAAAGATCCATGAAGGAGATGAAAAGGTTAAAGAAGAAAAGTTGCAAACTTTGGAAGCATAATTCGAGATCTTGCGAATGTCTGAAGATGAGCACATTAAATCCTATGTATAGAGAGTGGATGAGCTGGTAAGTGGAATGCAAGGACTTGGTGCAATGGTGAATGAATCTAGGATAATAAAGAAGATTCTTAGAACTCTTCCTGATGCATAGAGTGAAAAGGTATATGCTATTGAGGAATTTGTATATCATAAGACCTATACTAAAGATCAGTTGTTGGGTAATCTAGCATAATTTGAAATGAGAAAGCCTAGCTTGAGAAATGGATCAAAGACAAAAAATGTTTTCATGGCTACATAAGTTGAAGATTTGAATGAAGAGAACTTCGATAAAGTGGAAGCTAACTTTGTAAGAAGAATGAAAAGGGCTCTAGTACGCATCAAGGTAAGTTACCTTTCAAATGTTTTAGTTGTGGAGGAATTGGTCATTATGCTTTGAGATGTCCTAAAAGAGACGAGAGGAATAAACAAAGAGAAGGCAAAGAAAACAAAGGTAAGATGATCAAGAGAGCATATTATGTGAATGAGGATGTTGGTATTTTTGATGAAGAGTCTGATTATGGAGATTTTGATTCAATAATGAATGCTTGTTCTTGGCTATAAAAGATGAATCTACTATTGCTAATACTGAAAGATATGTGAAGGAAAGCACTCCAGAGAAGAATGAAGGTAGTGTGATATTTTCTCTTCATGCTAAACAAGAAAAAAACTACTGGTTTGTTGATAGTGGTTTTTCACATCACATGACCAGTGAAAAAAGTAAGTTTGTTAAAGTTGAAAAATATGATTGAGGCTTAGTTAAGTTTGGAGATGATGTTGGTGCTAATATTTGTGGGATAGGTTTAATCAGTTTTGATGGAAAACATAATACTAATGGTGTCTGTACTATGTTAAGGGTTTAAGGAGTAATATTTTGAGTGTTGGACATATGTGTAGTAAAAGGATATAATCTTGTCTTTAAGGATGAGAAATCTGAAATAAGGAAAGGATCTAGAATAGTGATTACTACTAGAAAGAAGTTTGAATGAAATATTTATCAACTTAAGGGTGAATATGTACATTGCTTTATGTCTTAGATTAATGAAAGTTGGTTATGGCACCGGAGGATGTGTCACATGAATTTTGATAATATGGTGAGAATTAGTGTTATACAAGCTGTGAGATATTTACCAATAATTAAAAAATCATGTTAATTAACTATTTGCAAGGATTGTCAGTCTGTAAAGCAAGCTAGAAACAACTTTAGATCAAAGGAACAATCTACTACCAAACTATTGGATTTAATTCACATAGATCTCTATGGCCATACAAGGGTGAGAAGTCTACTAGGTGACACACATTTTATGTTTTTGATTGATGATTACTCTAGATTTACATTTGGATATGTGCAGGATCATCATGGAAATAACAAGCCCCTAAGTGGTGAAAAATTTAGAAAAATCAGAATTAGGCAACTTGACGTAAAAAATTGAATAAGTTATCTATATTATTTAAAAAATATGTAAGAATAGAATCTATAAAAAATTGAATGTAGTTTCTAAACTACTAGGTTTATTTAAAAAAAAAATCTAGTTGATGAAAATTTGAAATTTCAATGCAGTAACACTTAAATTTCAGGGAAAAATAAGAAGTAGGTGTTTGTCTGACCACCCTAACCAAAATAAAATGATAATATTTTTTTATAATATTTTAGATATAAGTAGATGACTCATGTCCCGATATGATGCATATTTTTTTGTAATTTTTTTCCAAGTAAATAATTAATTATGAATTTTTTATTACAACTTTTAGAAAATATAAAAACTCATATGTCTAACCACCTTAACTTGGTCAAAACTTCATGAAATTTATTTATTTATTTTGAATCCTATAGTATGAAAAGCATATAATGTGACACATGTTTCATATTCAAAAAATGTGATATTGTTTGAAAGCTATAGATGTTTTTCAATTAGCCTATCAATTAGGACTTTAGTCGTAATTCAAATAGAAAATGAATAATAGTTATTTATTATATTTAAAGTAAAGCATAATTTATACTAGTGGAAAGATGGGAATCTCCTTTAAAAACCCTTTTTGTTTCATCAATTTTGGGTTAAAAAGTCGTCGTCCATACACCCTACACATACCCATCATATTGCCACTTTTTGGCCCATCATGATCCTGCACATACCCATCCAGGTTACTTTTATAAGAGAAAAATCTGATGTATTAGATAAATTCAAGCATTCAAAGCTATAGTTGAAAATGAAATGGACTTGAAAATCAAATGCTTGAGGTATTCAACAAAGGTGGTGAATTCACCTTCAATGAGTTGTGAAGCAAATGGAATAAGAAGACAATTGTCTTCTCTGAGAACTCCTCAATAGAATGGAGTTGTTGAAAGAAAGAGCATAACGATTCAAGAATCTGCTAGAACGATGATGACTGAGGCTAGTCTACTGGATGTTTACTTAAGAGAAGCAATTCACTCTACTATTTATAGTTTAATTAAATTCAAGAAAAAACTAACAATACTAAGAGTTGTGGTATGGAAAGATTCCTACTGTAAAGTATTTCAAGGTATTTGGAAGAAAATGTTATATCAAAAGAGATGAATAAAATTTAAGAAAGTTTGATTCAAGATGTGATGAGGGTATTTTCCTTAGATACTCCCTTAGAAGAAAAGCTTACATATGTTACAATAAAAGGTTGAGAAAGATTTTAGAAAACACAAATGCCAAGGTTGATGAAGCATTGAATAATTCAATTGAAGTTGATGGATATGTGTTAGATAAACCTGACCACAGAGAAGTAGAAGAAGTTGTTGAAGAACAAGAAAAGTAGAATTAGGAAGAAGAATCTCTAGTGGTGTCCCCAAAGACACATAGATATGTGAAAAATAATCATTCAAAAGATCAAATAATTGGAGACAAGAGAAAAGGAGTATTGACAAAAAGTAGAGCTACTACTGCTTCTGAAATAAATTTGTGTCTACTTTCTATAGTAGAACCTGAGACAGTAAGTGAAGCATGCAAATATGAGCATTGAATGTGTAGACACCTAAATTTGGACACTTAATTTATCCAAATTTATCCCCTTTCATCTAAACATCCTTTTATTTGCATTAATTAAATAATATTACTATTATTTAATTAGTACAGGTCTAAAGTTCTTCTAATCCCTAAGGCATCTAGTTAAATAATTAAATACCTTACCTCTTTAATCCCCCTCTCATCAAATGAATTAAATAAATATGACATTTTTTTAAATCCTCACATGTCACATCTTTTTCTTAATCTTAATCAACCCTCTAATCTCATCATTAAGGATGTGCACATGCTTAATTCTTGATTAGGATGTGTCACATCCTCCAACTTTTACAAGTTGACTTCTAATCCTCATTAGCCTCTAATTATCTTCTAATTACTGATTAGTTAAGCCTAATTAGTACCTTGGTCAACTCTCCCCATCCCCCAAGGAATTTTAATTCCTTTTTATTCATCCAAGGCTCCTCTCTTCTCCATGTGAATTTTTAATTCACTTTTATTCCTCCTAGAATCCCCTTTTCCCATGCATCTTCTAGAATCTTTGACTTGTCACATCAAGTCACATGTGGAGAAGTGCTTCCCTTTTTGGAACCTTGTCTTTTCCATGAGATTCTTTAATTCACATTTATTTTTCCAACTACTTTTTTAATCCCCATAGAGATTTTTGAGGAATTCTAAAATTCTTCAAAAGTCACTTTCATTCCCCCTTGGAAGCAAGGAGTTCCTTTTTGAGGAAATCTTCTCATCCCCCAAGGTACTTGCAAAGTACTTGTCCTTCCACATCATGTACCCTCCCTCCACCTCACTTACACATGTATCATCATGTCTATGCCACTTGATATTCCACATGTCAAGATGTGAGGGCTTATGAGTTCTCAACTCACCATATCCCTTCATCATGGCCTTGTTGGTTTAATCTCAACTATCCATTTCTCTAGAGAATTCAAAATTCTCTATAAATACCCCCTCTTTTCTCTCATTTAGGGAGGAGATCATTGTGCTAACCAAAATCTTTCAAAATTTTCATTTGAACCATAGATAGCTAGAATTCTCATTTTCTTGCATACAACATAGCATCCTTATCTATTTTTCATCCATATTGCATCTCATTCATACATCTTTTGCCATCAAGAGGATCATATATTATGTCAAAAATCAAAGGGCCAATCAAAGGAGCAACTTAACAAGGTATTATCATTCTATCTATTTTGTTAGGTTTAACTTTTAGCCTAATCTTGAGGCATTATGTGTTTAGCTAGTTTCTTGCATGTTTTTTATTGCTGCTCATTTTTGAGACTACGTTTACTCCTTATCATAGGATGAGAGTAATGGAAGAACTTATGTAGATTGAGAAAAATCAAACCTAAGAATTGGTTCCTAGACTGACAGATAAAAACATAATTGGATCAAAATGGGTATTTAGTAACAACTTGAATGAGAATGGAGAAGTGATTAGAAATAAAGCAAGACTTGTGTGTATGGGTTACTCATAAGTAGAAGGTATAGATTTTTAAGAGACTTTTGCTTTGGTGGCTAGAATGGAAGCTATCAAAATGTTTTTGGCATTTTCTACTCATAAGGATTTTAAAGTTTATTAGATGGATGTAAAGTTTGTGTTTTTGAATGGTGAGTTGGAAGAACTCTACATGGAACAACATGAAGGATTTCAGTTGTTAGAAAAGATTGATATGGTTTGTAGATTAAAGAAGGTGTTATATGAATTGAAGAAAGCTCCTAGAGCTTGGTATGCAAGGTTAGTCAGATATTTTATTCAACAAGGTTTTATTAAAGGTACAACATATAGCAATTTATATTTAAAAATTGAAAATGACAAAAACTTGGTAGTAGTTGTATATATTGATGATATTATCTTTGGAGGAAATGAAAAAAATTGCAAAATGTTTGCTAAAGAAATGTGAAAAGAGTTTGAGATGTCTATGTTTTGTAAGATGAATTTCTTTCTTAGGCTACAAATCAATCAAATAGAAAAAGGGATTTTTATTTCATAGTTGAAGTATGTAAAAGAAATGTTGAAGAAGTTTGGGATGGATGGTTCCAAACTGGTATGCACTCCTATGGTAACTAACTGCAGAATGAGTAAAGATGATGATTCAACTAAGGATGATCAAAGCAAACATAGATCAATGATTGAAGGATTGCTATATTTAACTGCTACTAGACCGAATATCATGCATTCATTTTTTCTCGTGGCTAGATTTCAAGAAGATCCTAAAGAAACACATGTTGTGGTTGTTAAGAGGATATTCAGATATCTAAATGGCACTCCAGATTATGGCTTATGGTATCCTAGGGATCATACTAATTTTACACTAAGTGCTTATATAGATGTAGATTAGGCAAGTTGTGTTGATGATAGGAAAAGTACAAGTGGTGGTGCATTCTTTCTCGATTGCATATTGGTGTCATGGTTAAGTAAAAAGCAATATTCAACATCATTATCCACTACAGAGGCTAAGTATATTGCTACAACATCCTGCTGCACACAAGTTTTAAGGATGGGACAAACATTGAAGGATATCAAAGTAATGTATGATGACCCCATCTCTATTTTTTGTGATAATACAAGTGCAATTAATATCTCAAAGAATCTAGTGATGCACTCAAGAACAAAACATATATCAATAAGGTATCACTTTTTGAGAGAGAAGGTTATGGAGAATGGAGTAAATCTTGAGTATGTACCTACAAAGGATTAATTTTCTGACATATTTACTAAGGCTCTTCCTAAAGATACTTTTGAGTATCTTTGGGAGAAGTTAGGGGTTCTTACCCCTCCTTTATTAAACTAGATGCATATGGCGATGCATCCATCCAATGGATCTATGGATCTATCTTTCTTCTAGACTGATGTTTGGTGGCTACCTCTTAGGGGAAGTAAGTAGTGTCACGTGTTTTCATTGTGAAGTTATTTGGGTGAACTCCTAAGGGGGAGAATTCTATACTGGTAATGTTCTTCATGTCAAGGGGGAGAACAATGTAAAATATCTTTTTTCCTTGCCATTGATATCGAATGGGGAGAAAGTATCATGTGAAAAAGTAAGGGGGAGAAAGCATTCTAGAGAATGATGGTCAAGAGCTATTGTGTTTTCTTTGATGGTTGCTCACATCATGTGTTTCCATCAATGACAAAGAGAGAGATTGTTGCAAGTATGAAGGTCTTGTCATTGATGACAACTGGTTAACTGGTTGTCAATTGGTTGCTATTGTCATTGATGTCATCGAAATTGGTTTTTAGTTGTATATGTTGAGGATATTGAGAAAATTGTAATAAAGGTTTGTAGGTATTCTGTGTATGCTCTGGGTTTTGATTCAGGATCTATTCCTATGTTGGTTTAGTTTTGAGGTGTTGTTCATGATTTTTGGTAGTTTTTGTATCTAGAATTTGGGTCTTTGGATCATTGTACATTGTGAGATATCTTCACCAGTATGTGATTTTGAATTTTGATGTGTCTAGCTGAGGTCCAAGAGAAATATAGTTACTTTGAATTTCGTCATATTTTTGTTTTAGGACTTGTGGTTTTGAGAGTAAGCTGATGAGGTCATGCTCAAGTGAAATTTTTAATCTGAAAGATTGGATCGAGTTAAGGTTGTGTGTGCTTAATTATTTTATGTATTTTACACTGGTGTTGGCTAACCTTGTGTTAAACAGTACTTATAAAGTCTATGGTCCAAGCATGTTGAAGCATGTTGGGACTTATTTAGGTCCTCATTAAGTATGTTTTTGGGTCTCTCTCATTCTAATTCCACCATAGAATGTTTTGGTGTTGACCTAATTTGAATTAGTAAATGCAAATGATGTGTGGCTAACCTTGGATGAGTTTCAAGGTTGAAGATGGTATAAATATAAGTTGAGATGTTGATGAAAGATAAGATAGATGAAAGATTGATGTCAAATAGATGTGAATTACTATGTGTGATGTGAGTTTGAGCATATTAGTGTGAATCTCCTATTAGGGTTCTAAAGGCAATGAGCTGAAGGCATATGCCATCTTTGATACGAGTCTGTAAGTGTGTGAAGTGAATTATGGTGAAAATATCTGTTGCATCAAGATAGTATTCTCTTTATAACTATTCTCTTCTATCTTCTTTGTAATTCGGTGGCAGTGAGCCCTCCAGGTGGTGAACCCTTATTAGACAGTAAGTCCTTTTTTGGACAAGTAAGTTTTGTCTTGGGAGTGATCCTTTCTTGTAGTGAGCCTTTGTATTCAATTATTGGAATTCTTTATATTGTGAGCTAATCCTCACCATGGTTTTTCCCTCAATCATTTTTCCAAGTAAATATGGTGTTATTGTGTATGATTTTACTCCTTTTAGTTTCTGCTTCTACACTTAATGATTAATCACATTAGAAAAGTAAAGGATTTGTGAATGGTTATTGTTCTAACTTTTGGTGAAATTTTTAAAGGTTAAAATTGCTACAATTGATTCACCCCCTTCTAATTGTCTTTTTCAACACTATAATGATATGATAATCTAGAATGAGATCACAATGTGAGATACAAATAATCACTAGTTATGTATGCCCAAACCCTAGTCAAAGGATTTGAGCTTAAAAATCTAAACCTAGGTAATTATGAAAATAGATAATTAATAAAAATCATATCAAAGATAGAAATATTATTTAAAAACCCTAATAAATGGATAAGGTTGGATGAGACCAATAAAGTTCAAAAAATACAAATGAATAAGGTTTCCTTGGCCTTAGTATAGTACAATGTAATAAAATAGACTAATTAATTATGATTTAAAGGGCTAGTAATTTAAATATTTTTAATAGTTATCAAATGTGGGAAATGAAATAGAAACTTTGATAGTTGATGAGAGAACTGATATTATTTGATATTATTTAAGAATACATTAATATAAAGGTTATATTCAACACCACTAATTATTAGGTACAAGAATTATATGAAATTAGGTTCCACATTTCTCAAAAGTGTAATTTAGAAGTGGATATAATAATATGAAAATATATATTTTTTAAAAAATTGTGACTTATTTTCAAACTAAAAAACCAAATATTTTTTATTTTAAATTCTTGATCAAGTGTCAATTTATAATTTTATTTTTATCATAATATATTTATTAATCAAAATAATCAAAATTTATAACACTCAACAAAATTTATATCAAAAATTAGACAATTTATTTTAGTCTCAATTATTTTAATTATTTTTATTCTAATTTAGTTAAATATTTATTATCCAAATTTAATCATACATTTAAGAATATAAATTTTTTAATCCCTGAGTAATAATAAATATATGTACTAGCCTTTAGTCTATGCACATTTATAAGAAAATATCTTTTTACTTGAAGTAATATATTTTAATTACTATTTAAATTACATAGACATGATTTTCATTTAAGAAGTGAATTCACTTTAAAAAAAGATAAGATTTAAAGTTTTAAAGATTGAAAATAATATTTTAATAGTTTTTTTACTTGTTTTTCATTCATTTTTTATTTTTGTTTTGAATGTAATAATTTAGTATTTAAATATTTATTATTATTTTTTAACAAGAGTTCGAATGTAGTTTATATTTTGTATTTTGATTTTGATTTTTTAATAATATAAAATTATTATTATTTTAAATCTTAAATTAATATCACAATTGTCATTTTCATTTGGTCTAACATTACATATATAAAATTAATCTCTTTTCTAGATTCAAAATTTAAATATGAGTTTAGGTTGAATTACTTTAAATTAATTGTCGCTTGAATTTTTTTCTTTTGTATTAAAATGTTGTATACAAAGATACAAGTCCTCATTCATTTTAGAGCATTGAATGATCATGTCATCACATCATATGATTTGATTATTTATAAGTATTGTATTGACACTTGAGATCGTAAGAATTCACATGGGCATTTACACTTCTACTTAGTGTATCTTCAAACTTATCCAAAATCATTAAATTAATCTAAGGACTTCACTTAGATGCATAGTGAGAAGCTAGTTACCTACCTTTCCTAGCATAAAAAGCATAATCTTGCTTTTAAGTATCATAATATTTAGACAACAAAAGTAAATACCACTTAGAAACCTAAAGTGCTCTGATCAAGACTATAAAGTAATTTCAGAACCACATATATATAAGATTGAAGTTGGAAATGCATAAATCAGAACTGTATGCACAAGATTAAATCCAAATAAAACATATATCATTTTACTATCTATCAAAACTTTACATTCTCAAATTCAATACACAAAACTAATCACCAATTTCTTTAATATATGTGTATAATACTTAGAAACTCAATAATATTTAAAATAACTTAATTGCTATTATAATATCCATTTCTTTTTGTAAGCTCCCCTATGAATGAATGTATGAACCAGAGTGGTGGGTGGAGTAGGCCAAATTCAGAGCAGTGGGTGGAGAAGTAGGCCCAATTCACTATTTGTGAAGTTTGATGTTAGGATGTTTTAAATTGATTTTACCTTATTTCTCAAAATAAAATCCCCAACAAAATATAGGCATTAAGAAACGTCCATATCATTACCAATCTAGTACGTGGATTGTAATATATAATATCAATACCACCTTCCTATTATGTTCGTTCTCAAATGAGATTAATTAATTCATTATAAATCAAGGTGTGATGAGATAGGTTTGATTTTAAATAAATTTTATTGGACTGAATCTTTTTATTTGAGATAGTTTAATTACATATATCTGTATAATTATTTAAAAAAAAAATCTTGCATTCCTATTTTTTATATTTATCTACCAGTCTCAATTTACTTCTCCAATCTGATAGTAGAATCTACTGTAAAAACTACTTGTAAACTGTTAACAGGCATATTTGGTTGGGTTGCTTTCTATAACCCGGTCTTCGACCACCTAAATAGATTCCATCAGCTAGTTTATTCTGCACTTAGATTTTATTTTATTTTCCTCTTCTGACCAGTTCTTCATAACATTCATAAGTTTGTATAAGCTATTATTTTTAAGCACAATGGCATAGGTAGAATCTATGTTCAGAAAACAGTAATCCAAAAAAAGGGCAATTATACAAAAACAACTATGGAAACTAGCAGAGAAAATGGTGGGCATAGATGCTTCTGTTCTTGTTTGGGAGAAACTATAAATGGTTTCCTTCATCTATTTGGTTTAAGCAGAACATTAGACAACACCAATCTGCAATTGGAAGGTTGTTTCAGTGCCCTTAGTATTATTTACAGACAAATATTTCTTTCTGTTCTATATCAAATCTGTTGTATATTTCTTCATTTTTTGAGCTTGCTTGTTTAACTTTTGACAGAAGATTTGGGTGAGAATGGACCACAGGCTGTGAGTAGGGGAGGAATTCAATCGATGCTTGCAGTAAGTATATGTGAAGGTTTGGATATATAGTTGTTTAACTAACAGCTGAAATAACAGATGTTGAATCTAAATTCACTATGACAATTTTATATGGGAGTTTCATATATCAGACTGTCCAAAGTATATTTTTGTTTGCATTTCAAACAGTCAAATTTCTGTTGACAACAATATTCAGGAGCTTTGCTTACAAGAGCCAACTTTTCATTGTGCATGTGTTTGTATTCAGAGTGGTTCAGCTGCAAAGATTGGACTGCCTAAGGATCAAAACCACCCACTTCTCCTGGTGCGAACAAAGGGAAGGATCCACAGACTGATCATGATTTCAGCTAGAGATTGTTGAAACATACAAAAATATATTGATGTATATTAAAATTCAGTTATGAGTTACAATGGTTTGATTCATTTTGTTTGTTCTACTAGGAATATTTTTCTAGACTCATTCATATGAGGATTGTATGGACTTAGATATGATCGATCATAATCTATGATCTTTCAATCCAAATGTATCGATTGAGGGTTTAATGTATATTAAAATTCAGTTAGAGATTGTTTTTTTTTCCTTTAGACTTGGTCTCACATAGATTCTAGGGTGTATCTTTCTACCACCCACTTTTTATTGAATACTATATTATTCTTATTAATTAATAGAAAGTAGTATACATCTGATTCATAAAACATTAAAAAAATTCAATTATAAATTTTAAACTTGACATGGTTACCATCAATAAACAAGAATCTACATTAAATTAAATGGAAGTAGATAATGACTATATTTTTTTTGAAATGAAGAAACAAGTTTCAAAATTACAAGAAATGACATATGACAAAATTCAAATATGTAGAGACGTAGGTAGCTATGATAAATAGAAGGATCTATATATTAAGATGGAATGCCATCAACCTTAGGATCTACATGATATTTACTAACTCCAGAATGTATAAAATAAAATGAAACTTAATCATCACTATGAAATGTGCTAGAATCATTTGCTAAGGGTTCCTTTTGTATGATGCAATTGTTAAATCCATCAAATTGGGCACACTTGTTACATGGTTTAATATCTAAAGTTATGTGACAAAGTGATTCTTCATTCTAATTCTTAACAAATTAATGTAAAGTAGAGGGAACCACTTTCATAGCATGAAGGTCATGAATGTCAAGGAAGGGTATCATAATTCAATTTACCAAGCATCACATAGAAAAAAGTATCTATCTTATTTGGACCAGCTTGAATTAGAATAATAATAGTTACCAAACAAGATATAGGTATATTATTAAATCCTCTAAAAATAAGATTCGATGGCTATATAAAGGAAACGTTTACTTCAAATTAGTTTAAAAAATCTTAAATGCATATGCTAATGCTATATCCATTCTCAAGTAAATATTTTTTGATTTGTGCTTCACCAAATTCCACCATAACATGCAAACTTAATATGCTTCCTTAAGTACATTCTCAAGTGGAATTTCCTTATTCTCAAATGATACATCATGACTATTTGTATGACTAATAAACTCTATCAAAGACACAAATAATTGTAGATTAGTATCAAGTGAAACTCATATTTTTTCTAAATCCTTTTGCATAAAATTTCTATAAAAATATTTTAGTTGAGTCATTTGCATTTGTTGAATGATGTCATACTCCTTTACTTTAGATGCAGCTTAAGGAAAATGATGTAAGTTAATTACATTGGTAGAAAAGATAGGTTGTGGTAAATTAACATCTTGTCCTCTTCCCAAGCTTTAGTGAGTGTACCCCACAATACTATAACATGTGAATCAAGGTTGTAACAAAAGATACTAATAGAAGACACATAAGATAAATTAATGGATGGATATGGATTGAAAGATCATAGATTATGAAGGGCCATATTTTATTCCATACATTCCACATGTGTATAAGTCTTTAAAATAATTCAATAAAATAATTTGTCAAAATAGTCTTAGAAATAAGTGTAGAGAAAGAAAGATGATTAAAACCATTATAAATATCTCAATGACATAGGGAAAAATTGAACTTACTCATAAATAAAATGTCACCATATATAAAAAATATACTTAGTATGTAAGATTGACTTGACATGTAAAGGTGCATTAGTAGATCCATAATAATTGGCATGTAATATTTCCTCAATAAGGATTATAATACCATCATGTAATGCACAATAATCTATGTAGCATTGAAAAATCAATATGAAAATAAGTGAAGATTCATCAATTATAATCTATCATCACATGAAGGAATGTAATTCAAAGGAAATGATCATGTCTCACATTGTCATGTATAAAAGGAAAGAATTCATGTTTTAACAAATGAATATATGGATGTAATACTATAATAATTTTTAATAGATGTATCATCATTATATTAACTAATTTCATTCATAAGTGAACGACATGATAAACCATTTCTTAGTAGATGATCATCATTATAACAAGGCATAGGATCATCATGGAGTATTTGAATAAATCAACTAATAATTTTTAATATTGTATTGTGAGAAAAATTAACTCTATAAATGATTTAAAAGATAAAACATGGAAAAAATACCTCCAAAGAGAAAAATACTCACATTCATAGCGAAACTCCGCAAGTATATCAAGAATGAATGTATCATATGATTTGAAAGATAGAAACATGTCATAATATGAAAGAAATAAAAGTAAATAAGTCAAGGAATATACCATAACATGTATAATTATATGAGAATCTAGAATGAGATCATAATGTGGGATAAAAATAATCACTAGTTATGTACATCCCAAACCCTCGTCAAAGGATTTGAGCTTATAAAAATCAAAACCTAGGTAACTATAAAAATAGATAAATAATAAAAATTATATCAAAGATAGAAATATTATTTAGAAAACCTAATGAATGGATAAGGTTTCATGGGACCAATAAAGTTCAAAAAAATACAAATGAAATAAGGTTTCCTTAGCCTTTGTATAGTGGACAATCTAATAAAATAAAATAATTAATTATGATTTCGATGGTTAGTAATTTAAATATTTCGAATAGTTATTAAATGTGGGAAATGAAATAGAAACTTTGACAAATGATGAGAGAACCGATATTATTAAAGAATACCTTAATAGGATTACTAATATATATGGCACAATGAAACATGTTTTCTGAGGTCAACCTGTGTAAATGTGTACAAATGATTGAGAAATATACTCTTGAATAATGCAAATTATTGTAATATGTTTGTGTATAGAACTAGATTCCATTTAGTGTACTAATCAAAGTGTGTAAATAAAAATGATATTTGAATTCCTTGATGTTATTTAATTCCTCCATTTGTTGAAATGAATTTATTGAAAGGATTTACATATAAATACACATGCCATGTAAACTTGTATCTAGAAAGCCCTACGAGAAAAGGGTAAAGGTGGAAGTTGGCTAAACTTAAAATTCAAGTCTTGGTAGGAAAAGTCAACAAAACTATAAAGATTTCCTTGTGACTACAAACTTGTCTTGGGACATAATGGGGGCTATATTATAGTGGGTAACATGTGTATAAAAATGTGTACATAAATAGGTGTAATATATAGGTGGATGTCGAAAATGTATAAGATGTATAAGAACATAATTATGGGTAAGTGGTAACTACATAATAATGTGTGTAATGGATATGTGGATATTATAGGGAACGGTGTTGGGAAATTTGTAATATCTATCCATTGAATTAAATTTAAATATTTTTTTATCAAGTTTTAATATCAATTGGTGAGATACTAGGCTTGGAATACTACAATTATGAAAATATGAAATTTTTCTTTAAATCTGAAATTAAGTAACCTTAATATGAAATCACCATGATTAGATCCATCTTATTTATGATGCTAAAAATCGACCAACATAACATGCTTAACAACACCACCTACGTGAACTTATAACATCAATAAATAAAAGATAATTTTACCATAAGATAGCAACGAAGAGGTACAAATAAGAAACATAAAAGAATATCATGACACAAAATTTATTTGGAGAAAACCTTGTAGGAAAAAACTCCACCAAGAAGAGAGTCCAAGTATGCATTATCTTTGAAACAAGATTACAATTTTTCACACACTTCTATTCTCATTTTTTCCTCCAATATGGAAGCACATATGTACCTATGAACAACCTCTTTGTGCTCTAAACTGTTCCTAGTTAGGTTTTTATATGTTATGTATAACTATTCTACCTATTCTCCACATTCAAGGAGCTAAATTTATAGAGATGTAAAGATATCTTTTGCACCAAACTTGGCACCCAAAGATGAATCTTCATTCAAAATGTCACATCCTTTGATTTTCCTCCTAGGAATGTGTGAGGATACAATTTTAGCCCCAATAACCTTCCCTCCAACCTAAGAACTCAAACATGGAAATGAAAGATCACATAAAATGCCACAAATGAAGGAATATCCAGAGACATCTATTTCCTTTTCCAAAAAACCACTTCGAGAAGCCTAATTATAACATTTTCATCTTCTTCACTTTCTTTTTACTATTCCATTCTATGCATCCATATATTGGAAAAAATCAATTAAATATTTATATGCACAAGTCACCTTTACCACTACTATTAGAATCATCAGTCCCTTATGAATGTATTACAAATAATGGTGAGAATTAAATACTATAAATCATTTTTCTAATACACCTTAAGTGCCTAGGGACACTCTCCAAGGATGTTGGGACCTACAATATGACATAGTATTTATAGGGTATATGACACTTTAATCCTAATATTCTCCCATTTGACATAATACATTATAAATACACCCATAAGAATCACAAACAAGAGATAAAACACCCCTTATCTAGTCATGTACCACTTGAATCTTCACCATGCTCTCATGCTCCAACAAGATGCGTAAAAAACCAACCATGATAACCATCATCAATCTAAAATAATACTCACATCATCTCACTCATGACTAAAAAAGGAGCATGCCAAGGTATAAATGTAAAGAAGCTAAGGTAGTGGAATGACTTCCTACACTAATCTCAAGAGAGGAGAATAATGCAAACAATTTAAGATCTTTAATAGTTACACAAACTTACAAGAATAAACACAAATATTGTGCATACCACGACATAGTGATTTACGTGGGGAAAACCCTTGCAAGAGAAAAATACCACACTCTAAAAGCTGCCCAATATATTATTCAAAAATCACAAAGATTACAATATACTTGCAAAGGAATATTTTCATAGCAGTATCAGCACCATAGATCAAGAGACAACACAACCGCTATTAGACTCTCAAAAAAAGTCACACTACTACAACCGTAATACAATGCCCTCATAAAATAGGGTTACATTCTAGGGCAAGATAGGCCAAAAAATATCTGCCATTAGATCTAAAACCTAATAAAAAATGCTCTAGATTTATAATACATCATTATTTAATGAATTTTGACCATTTTAGGAGTTTCATAAAAAATTTAACATGCTCACATTTCGCTCTATGCTACCAATGTATACACCTATTGTTGTAATTAGGAAATATATATATATATATATGCATCCTATCGACAATAAACCTTATATATATATATAT
>VDFB02196611.1:0-10988 GCA_007258455.2 Sequoia sempervirens | reverse complement strand
AAAGAATTATACTATTCTGACCAAGCTTATATTAATGTTATTCTGACCAAGCTTATTAAGTAACCAGTTGTTGCAGTCGATGTCTTCATCGTTTACTCTTCATTGTGTCGTATGATCATGTCAGGACTTGAATTTGATGGCTGTGTGGTCGTAGTTAACAATATTTTATGTGTTCTTACAATTAGTTTTCAAATCTCCAAAAAAATCTTACTACAAATAAGACAAATGCAACGACCGCAAGAATGGGAGAAGAATGAATTGCCCTCCCCTGGGCACCACACTTTATCGATCATACCTATAAATATATCTATGTCAAGCTGCTTAGAGTCTTACAATAACTACTTCACCAAAGGGACATTGAAATGTCTTGGAAATTAAGTAAAGTCGTCTACAACAATATAGAATTATTTACAGGTTCCCACAGAGTTTCGATTATTCCGACCAATCAAAATCAGAGCAAAAGAAAAAGAAAATGTAAATGACTGCAACTAAACAAGGTGTTTAGTCGATCCCCCCACTATTTACTCTTCCTTTTTTTTCATATGTGTGGCAGTAGCAAAATTTACAAGGAGCCTATAAATGTGGAGAAATCCTACTTGATAGAAAGTGTAGTATGTTACCATCATATTCTATGAGTTAGTTGTCTAGTGAGATTCTTCATGAATAAGGACTATATATTTGTGTAAATGGGTCAAGGTTATTTCAGATCATTGAAGACAATCATGTATATTATTGTGTAAACACTTTGAATGATTATAAAAGAAGGGTATGTTACAGATTGAGATTTTATAAAAATCGTCTATAAATCTTTGGATTGGACTGTGCATTGATTCCAAATAATACACCAAACATCTTTCCAGTAGTTTTTCTCCTTTAAGAGTTTTCTATATAAAATCTTTGTGTCTCGTGTTACCATGTGACTACATACTATTCCATTACTTTCATATGTGTTAATGTTTAGACTTGATATAGGTTGACTATTAACTGAACACATACTCTTAAAGAAATATTCTTTTGATTTGTCTATCAAATTGTAAATGTAAATGTGTGTTAAGGTGTATTTAGAGAAATATTTTTAGTATAACATATGGGATTATTTATTTGGTTGTGGACTTTTAAAGTGTTTTCTTACATAAATATTTTGGGTTCACATACTCTACACTTATTAGTCATGGAGAAATGTTTATTAGTTTTCATAGTATACCTTATTTTCATTTACAAATTCTATGTATTTAAAGTTGAGGCTTCTATTTGACTTAATTCTCTTGTATAAATCGCTAGCATTGATCTTCAACAACTTGTCCCCTTACCACACCATTAAAAAATACTTTAAAGATTTTCTTCATTTTCAATTTTAGTTTATATTTATGTCTTTGTCTCTTCATAACTATCTTAACATTTAAAGAAGTATATTGTATGGTTTCCAGATTGCACATGTTTAAACTAACGTAGATGAATTTATTTGTCTCTTCATAACTCTATTTAGATCTATATGGTTCATTTCTAAATTCCTTCTCATCTACTTAATGTAAGGTTTTTGTTATCTATTTAATATTTTATTTCTTTAATTATCATGTTGATACCTTAAGAAACACCCTCCCAAGTTTAGCAGAGTTTGAAGAAGTGGAGGTTAGCTCTCCTATTAGGGTATGTGCATGGAAATAGGGCACCAAAATGGGGTCTTAAGTGGTCATGTTTTTCTTTTGAAATCAAGAAAAACTAATCTTGGATGAGAAATTGAAAATAGTTACACATAAAATTTGAAGACACAACAAGCACAAGAGTTGTAGTGTTCTAAATTTAATTTCTAAACTACTACTTTTTTTAAAAATAGTGGAGATTAAGGAGTTCAAAAAGGGGGGCCACATAAATTGCTCATATTTTTAACAAAGAACATAACATAGCATCTGGTGTGGCCCCCCTAAAATGTTAACTTTTTTTAAGTATTTCAAAAATCACATTGACGAAAAAATAGTTAACACCGTGTAGTTTATGCTTGATTTTTTTTGCTAATTTTTTAATGAATATATGATTTTTTACTAATTTTCAAAGTGAATACATCTTGAAAAATACAAAATTGAGCTGCATGCACTCCCCTATTTTTTGGAAATTAATCAAAAATACATTTTTGTTAAATGTGTAAAGAATATATAGTCTAGTTTGTAAAAAAGTAATTTGTTTCAAATTTTTATGAACAGGTAAAAAATGAAACAAAAAATAACATACATAGGTTTTGAGAAAAATGGAGACACTAGAAAAAGAAATTAAATCTCAAAACCTTAACATATTTGAAATGTAGAAAAAATCACATGGTTAGAAAGCTAAGAGAGAGCTCAACATTATTTGGGTATTTTTTTAACAAGATATTGAATTATGTGCAAACTTGATGGAGAGCGCACTCGAGATTGTATCATTTTTTACAAATTACAAAAACATGCATGTAAGCATTGACTTGGGTTGGATGCTCAAGGAAAATCCAACCCAAATGGTTAGAAATGTCCAAATAAGATAATAACACAAGCACATTATAATGCACTCTCATTTGTGTGAAGAAAAAATTATCTCTCCTTATCTAGGCCTATCTCTCTATCTCTCCCTCACTCCCTCCCTCCAGCCCTCTCTACTTATCTCTATCTCATCTCTCTCTCGCCATCCCACTCGATATCTCTTTATATCTCTCCCTCTCCCATCTCGCTCTCTATATATTGAGCTATATATCTCCCTCCTCTCCCTCTCTCTTTGTCCCTCTTTAGACCTCTTTGTCTATCCATATATTTCTACATATATCTCTCTATGTCTCTATATCTCTCCCTATCCTTGTCTATCTCTCAATATATTTCTATGTATATCTATCTATATCTCTACCCCTCTCTCCCTCATCTCTCCCCACTTCCTCATTCTTTCTCTACTTCTCTCTATCTCATCTCTCTCTCACACTCCTTAACCCTCTAAATATTTCTCTATCTCTCTCTCCTCCTATTTAAACCTATCTCTCTACGTCTTCCTCCCTCCCTAAGCCTCCCTCTCTAATCCTATCTATATCACCTCTCTCTCCCTATCCCTCTAGATATATCTCTCTTTCTCTCCATTTCTCTATCTCTCCCTTGGCTCATCCCTCCTTCCCCCCTCTGTCCCTATATCTCTGAACCCTTCCATCCCTTCCTTCCACTCCTGAATATCTCTCCCCCCCTCCGTTTCCTGATCTCCCCTCTCCTTCCTCTCTATCTCCTTTCCTCTCTCTATCCCTCTAGATATCTCTCTAGATCTCCCCCTCTCTCCCTTTCCCTACCTCTCTCTCTCTCTCGCTCTCTCTCCCTAAAGCTCTAGAATTATCTTTTTGCATCTCCCTCCCTCCTTCCATATCTCGTTGTCCCTCTTTAGACCTCTCTCTAGACCTATATATCTACCTATCCCTCCCTCCATCCTTCTCTCTCTAATTCTCTATATCTCACCTTTCTCTCTCCCTTGAGCTCTCTTTCTCCCTCGATTTCTCTCCCTCCCTCCCCTAATCCTTTCCTTTCTCTTTAAATCCTTCTTTAGACCTCTCTCTCTCTCTTATATATCTCTCTTTATCTACCTCTATCTCTATCTCACTCTCTCTCTCCCTTGAGCTCTATAAAAATATTTTCCTCTCCCTCCCTTCTTTCTCTCTTCACTATCCCTCTAGATATCAATTTATCTCTTTCTCTATCTACCTCTCTCTTGTTATGAAAATGTGTGTTGTCCACCTTGCATAATGTTATAATGTAATATTTTATTATTTGTGGTGAACCTAGGGAATCTATGGGTGTGTGCATCATATAGGATAGCATTATTGGGGTCACTTTATGTGTTGTATGTGACATTGTGATAAATATTCAATGTGGGGTTGTAAATTGGGGAGATATTTAATATTAGAGAAATAGTATCAAAAATTAAATGTGGGGGTTAATGGTTTTATAATATCATGGTATTAGTCACATGGTTTTATGTAATACCACTTGGTGGTTTTGTGTGATCTTATGTCTATAAAATTAAGCACATGGGTAGTTATCTAAGGTTGATTAATTGGTCATTTTGGCTAAGGGATTGAGAGAATCTCTTGTTAGAATTTATAAGGTTTGAAGCATGACATGGGATGTCTGGTTACATTCTTGTTCACATGGAGTGCTTGTATAGGGCTTATGTTTCAATGGTATTCATGGAGACTCTGAAGACGTATTGTAATGGTTTTATTATTGAATAATATATGAGTGATGGATTATTTTGGAGGCTATTTTTTTCCCTCTTAACATTTTTCCCAGGGTATATCTTGTGTCATCTTTGATGTTATGTTTTCTATTCTTTTGCATATAGATTCTAAATAATTTATTGCATAGATTTATCTATATGAGCTATGAGGAAATTATCTTGGGTGGATGCACATTTCCTCTCTCTCTCTCTCTCTCTCTCTCTCTCTCTCTCTCTCTCTCTCTCTCTCTCTCTCTCTCTCTCTCTCTCTCTCTCTCTCTCTCTCTCCCTCCCTCCCTCCCTCCCTCTCTCTCTCTCTCTCTCCATCAAGATCTAGAATTATCTCTCTACCTCTCCCTCATTCCCTCACTCCCCTCTCTCTTTTCCCCTCTTTATAACTCTCTCTCTCTAGACACATTTCTTTATCTATCCCTCCCTCCCTCCTTCCCTCTCGACTTCTCTCTATCTCACCTCTCTCTATATATCTCTCTCTACATCCCTCCCTCTCTCTCTACCTACCTAACTCTCTCTCCCCCTCTCTCTTTACCTACCTACCTACATCTATCTCCCTCTCCCTTTCTCTACATACCCCTCTCTCTCTAACCATTCCTCTCTCTATCTCTCTCCCTATTGGAATTCTCAAATCAAGTTATAATATGAGCACATTTGTTAGAATCACAAAAAATGGTAAAAAGGCATGGGGATCCTATGATTTATGACCCACATACTCTTTTTTCTGAAATGTATGCTTTATCCAACATAGAAACACACTTTTCATGGTGTTGATAAAATATCGATCATTGTTTAACAATTCCACCACCTTTTTTGTTTTTTCAATGTAGAAGAACTAAATTACATGTTTTTAGAACAAATTTAATTCTATGAACTAATATTTTCATGATCCTAGTGCTGGAATGATAACCATAATATATATTTTTTGAATTTGCTAATATAAAATCATTATTTTCATATTTTTTTACTAATTCTATTATATTGATATATAATTGAACATTCAATACCAAGGAATTTGGAAAAAAACTCAAATTTTGGAGGTGTGAAGCCAAAAATGAATGAGACAAGATCATACAATTGATGAAATCAAATCTTGAAGTTTAAGGTAAATTCTCTTTACCTTTCTACCTATTTTTAATGCCACCTTATTAACATATTTCATGTGCTAAAAACCATCTAGTGTAAATTCACTTCATTGCAACCCAATTGTTGACATGAAATAGATAGCCATGAAGAGGAAAACAAGTGACTAATGTCTCCAAAATATAAATCCAAAGGATGACATGACCTCATTGCACTCTATAGATGTTTCAAGTTATGTACATGTGGAGATAAATTGATAAAGGTTTGATGTAAATTCAACCTCATTGCACTCTATAGATGTTTCAAATTATGTACATATGAAGATAAATTGATAAAGGTTTGATGTAAATTTGTCCTTATGGTACACTTCCCCCAAAGACTCATGACAATGAGATAAATCAGTTTGATGACTTAAGAACAACATGGCTTATCATTCTCCCATGATCAATAAAATGGTATTTTTCTTGATGAATAGGATGATACAAAGACTTATTTGAAAATATTAATGATGTCCCACCCCTCTCAACATTCTTGATAAAAGAAAATAGTGATAATTCAAAATCTCCCCACTTGAGTGACCTGATATGCTAGAGTTTCAAAACCTAGAGGCTTTAGTTGATGATCCAAAGTGCAAGGAACCTTTAGACCCTGGTGTAGGAGCTCCTTTAGCAATTTTGGTTTGATTGTGCATTGAGGAGTATAGTTTTAGATTGTGTCATTTCATGGTGTAAATAATTTCTAAGAGACCAACTTTGATGTAATCAAGTGTCATATAGGGTCTTAGTGGTGTCATGTTAAAAATTTTCAATAATGTTGCAAAAAGTGTAAGAGGTTGCATTAGCAAATTTCATCATTTTGAAGGGTAGTGGGTCATCCCACAATAATGGGTTACACTTTTGGCCAAACTTGTAAATCAACATTTTCAAAAAAAACTTCACTTTCTGACACCTATAGTAGGCAAACTATTAGGAATTTGAAAATGATGTAAACTAGTGATTTGTGATATTTTTCTGTAGATTTTAAATATATTTTTTTAAAAAAATTGGAATTAAATTGTTTTTTTTTTTGCATCTCCTTTGATAACTAGTTTTTAATAGTAAACAACATTTTTTAAAAGTGATGTGTACTTCGACACGCATAACTTTTTTTCTACAAAGGATAAAATTTTGATTCTTTTTAATTTAGGTTGCTAACACTGGTATCTATTGGTTTCATTTTGTTTCATAACATTTTGTTGAATATTTTTTTTTAATTAAGTTTTGAAGTCAAAACATTTACAAGTTTAGACATAGGTGCACTTCGGCATGCATAACTTTTTTGGTATGTATTGAAATTCAATTTTTTTTTTGTTAGAATGAGGACACCAATACCTAGGGCGTATATATTTTTCAAATTTTTTTTTCTCAAATTTAATATTTTTCCACAATGATTTTTCACTAAACTTGATGTTCAGTGAAAAACCTATGTTCAGTAAAACTAAAAAATAAAATATAATATAAAAAAAAAATATATTAAATTTATAGTTGTTGGAAAGCTCATTTCAATCTCTACAATTATCCAACTTGGTTTATCAAGTTGACTCCATTTGCACCTCCTTCCCAAGCTTCGATAGTCAAAAAAATGCATAAATTTTGAAATGGTGGAGGGGAAGGTGAAAAAAGGGGGTTCATTAGAACCCCCCTTCTAATGAAGGGGGTTCATTTGAAACCCCTTCATTAGAAGGGGGTTCATTGAACCCCCCTTTATATGGTGTTCATTAGAAGGGGGGGTTCATTAGAAGGGGGGTGGTTCATTCGAACCCCCTTCATTAGAAGGGGTAAACCATTTTAAATTTTTTGATGAACATTTCTAATTTTTCTTCGGGTCTAAAACTTGTAAACCCACTCATTGTGGGTTTACCCTAGTTGAAGTTGAACAGTCACCCCATTCAAAATTTTGTTGGGGACCATTGGTTTTTGTTGAGAACATGTTTAAAAGGCCTCAGGCATCTTTGATGCAAGGTTGCTTTTAAATTTTTGGAAGAATAATACATTGTTGCTCTGTTTTGGTGTGAATTTTTTGTGTTTTCTTGCATTTCCATATTTTGTACAGGCCCGTACAATAAGATAATGAAGTAAAATCCATATGATGTGTTGTGGATCTATGTTGGATCTCATTTGAATCAAGTTTGGAAATTTCCATTCAGTTTAGAGGGAGATAAACTCAATTTTCTAAAGGTTGCTCTGTTAACTAGGGTTTCTAGGGTTTGGTAAGAAAATTGTGACAAAATAGGCCATTCCATTGTAGGAAAATTTTGTAGTTTGGTGGAATGGACCTTTTAGGAGTGTTCTTTCATATTTTCATAGCTGTGGAGTAGGGTGATAGTGTTACAAGTGTTTTAGCACGTGCCCTAGTCTAGTAACTCTATGTGCTAGGCTTAGATTTGATAGATATTGCTTAAGAAATCATATTTTTGAAGAGTTTTGATGAAACAAACTATGGAATCAAGCCCTATGTGACTAGTAGAACATATTGGTGAATACTTTCAAAGTTTGGAAGGTAAATTGTAAGTACTTTGAAAAAGAGGCCTAATTTGGGCTAGTTCTAGCGTTGCAGGATAGTTTTGAGTGAAATGATCCAAAAAAACTTGTGGATTCAATTTGATATGTTGAAGTACAGGGAAATGGATGCCTGAAAGTGTATAGGATGGATCCCTTGGTGACCTTCTCTAAACATATAAGAAGATAAGTGAGTTTGTAAACCTACAAGAAAGTAGGACTGGTTGTGAATGAACCAACCCAAGGAAGGGTTTGCAAACTTGGTGATCAATTGAGTTTTTTTTGTTCAAGCCTAAATCACCTTGCTTTGCATCAGACCCTTAGTCTTGTTGACCCGAAACAAAATTCATCTTCTCTCAAGTAATTCAATTACAAAGGATCAAGAACAATTGATTTTATAAGTGTTTTCTTTTATTTACAGACCAAAAATGACAAATAATTTACCTAATCTAGTTTTGTAAAATAATCTTTCTTTCACTTGCATCCCACTATCCATGCATTACCACATGCACCAATCAATCACTATATTCCATTCATGCCTAGTACTTCCCAAGATGCATAATATATTCCAATGATACAAGGCTATAGATATTTGAACCCTAAATTCTCCATTGCATTTAAACTATTCACTTTGCATTCATCCATATGTTGAGTACATTGTATATCATCAAATTCATGGGAACTACCCATTTTATACACCATGTTATCTAAAACCTAGTTGCAAAATCTTATAATCTCATAATTGGACACCCCTTCATAAAATCCTTCCTTGCTTGCATAGACATAAAAAAAAAAAGCTTGGCATTCCAAAAATTAAACGTACATCATCACTTGATCTAATCCTTAGTGATAATTCCTTTTGTGATAATTGAATAATTTTTTTCATTAGCCCAACCTATCTTCATGCCTAGGATGTCTAATGGCACATATGGGCTTATCGAAGGGACATTTTCACATGATGACTTCATGCTCAAATGTCTCTAGACCTCAATGATCTAAAATGGCATGACCCTAATTGTCCAATGTTAACTAAGTAGTCTTAATTTACAACTTTCATGCCAACCCTCTTTTAAATTACTATACAACAGTCCTATTTGATTCATTTTTCTCTTTTTTGAGGCCCAATGATCTACCACCTAGTTATTTTTAGTTTGGAATACCCTATGAAACTAAAATATTCAATTTATCAAAATTTATTCACTTTAGTCATGGGTTATTACTATTTTCCCATGGTTGTTATAAGTGATTTAGCATGTGGCAGTCCAAGGATGACACTTTTTGGCATCTAAGACAATTTTGTTAGTGTCAACCACTAAGCCCAGGATCACAACCTGCAAATAATCTTCACAAAAACAAGAGAAGCAACACAAGGCTATTTCACCAGAGAAAAAAACATGAGATGAGATCATTTACATAATGTACAATAGTGCCAAGTTATAAAGGGAAGAAATATGTGAAGTGTGAGAAAACTACCCAAAACGGGAAAAAACCACCCAGAAAATTAAATGCACTATTATGCCTAAGTAAACTTAAGTAGATAAATCCTATTTACTCTAACACCCCCCCTTAAATGCAACTTCGAGAGTTTATTATGCAAAATGAAGATGCAAGATGCAATATGGGTCTTGGCTACACAACCATGTTAGTTACCCATTTACAACTGCAAATCCAAGAAAAATAAATCCCTCACAAGGGTTAGTTCAAGATCATGGGGGTCCAAACTAGGCCTCTAAGTGGCGATGAAAATTCAGAAAATGAGAGTTAGGAAACTTGACATAAAAATTTGAATAGGTTATTAACATAATTTGAAAAATATGTAAGAATAATTTAGTCGTAGAAAATTGTATTTAGTTTCTAGGGTACTAGTCCTTTTTTAGAAAAAAGTAAATTTGTTTTGAGAAAATTTGAATTTCAATGCAGTGATAATAAATTTTCAGAAAAAAGATAAGAAGCAGGTGTATGTTTGACCACCCTAAGTGCAAGAAAAAAATTATAAATTTTTTTCTGAATCTTTCAATATAAGTAGAGGACACATGCCCGGATGTGCTGGATTTTTTTTAATAATTTTTTTCCATGTAAATAATTAGTTATGATTTTTTTATTACAACTTTTTAGAATTATTAAAACATGTATGTTTGACCACCATAACTTGGTAAAAAATTTACGAAATTCTTTTTTTTTTATCCTATAGTATGCAAAGCATGGAATGTGGTGCAACTTGTAGGTTCAAAAAATGTTAAGTAGTTTGAAAGTTATAAAAGTTGTTTAATTAGCCTATCAATTAGGACTTTAGTCATAATGTATGTAGAAAATCAATAATAATTATTTATTAGATTCAAAATAAGGAAAAAATTATATTTGTGGAAAGCTAACATTTTTTTCTATAAACCCTTTTCGTTTGATGAAAATTTAAAAAAAATATATCGTCAGCCACAAGGGCGAACTTCAAAAAACTAAGCAAATTTTCAAAACACGTTTTTTGGGTTGACTTTCCAGATCAGGAAAGCCTGAACCAAATCCCAAGCCAATATTCATTTTGAAACAGATATTCATTTTGGAAAGCGAGAATCCATTTTTTTGAAAATAAAACGAATATCTATTTGAAATGGATATCTATTTTGAAAATCAAAATGGATATCCGTTTTGAAGACCTAAAAAACTTTGTTTAGTAAAATGGGCATAAATTTTGTGTTTCTTATTGAAATTTCAACTTTTTATAGGCATTGTAAAGGTGATTGAGATCTCTACGCAATAGACTAGGTGTTGTTTCTATATTGTACACAAAAAAATAATTATAATCATTTGAACTTAATATTTCATTTTTGAAACATCATGCTCACTACTTCCGCATGCAAAGTCTCCTTTTCATTATTTTTTTGTAGAACTCATCTCAAAATACTTGAAACTTTAGAATAAGTAATGAATGATAAAATATTTATATTTTTTGTAGTAAAGAGATGAAAAAATCTTCATAAATCATCATATCTCTTTATCCCTTTCTCTACCTCTCTATATATCACTATGTCTCCCCTTAAACTCTCGACCTATCCCTCCCTCATTTCTTCTCTCTTTGTCCCTCTTTATACCTATCTTTCTCACACTCTCTCTCCTTGAGCTCCAGACCTATCTTTCTACCTCTATCTCCAT